>WEIU01002268.1:971675-993316 GCA_013389925.1 Aegithalos caudatus
GAGGAGCCGAGTTCCTGCCTGCCACGTTCCCAGGGCTTTGGGCGTCAGCGGGGCCGGAGCGGGGAGAGGAGCGGGGGGGCTACGGTTCTGTAGGGTCCGCATCGAGAAAAAAGATACATAAGTGGAGGAGAATGGAAGGTACAGTAAAAGCTTGTTAAGAGTAAAAGCATTCTGAAACGACGAAATAACCTTAGATGGCACTTTTTAGCGTCTGCTTTTGTAGCAGAAGCAAGAGGTGGTGACGTGTGTTACTACAGTTAAGCTATGCTGTTAATTTTAACGGGTTGTTGTGAAAGCCAAAAGGAAATGACTTAGAAGAGTTAGTGGAGGGAAAACCGTCGGTAACTTGTTACACAGTGCGAACGCAATTGGGAAGGCATCGTTAATTAGACAATGAGTCTGATGGGACTGGTGAGTTGTATGGACTTTGATCTGAACTAGTGGTTTTGGTTTTATTTTGAAGTTTTGTCCTAGTGTGTGATAGCCTGATTCCCCAATGGGATTTGATTGTTCCTTCCACATGCGGAGAATGTGTTTAAAGCTTTCATTGGAGTAGTGAAATGGAAGAATTTGTACTTTTCTAGGAAAGTGTCATTTCACCAGAGTGGGAAGTGCAGGCGCAAAGTTTGGTTTGTGGTTGGGATGTTGGCTTTGACCTCTAGAGTCTTTATAGTTTTACCACAAACTCTAATTACAACTTTGGACAATTAATTATGAGGCAGTTTTCATGTCTCGCAGCATTGTCTCTTTTGATCTTCTGTCCAGTCAACACAAAGATGGTAGTCCTTGCAGAAGGACATTCATAGACCTACCCAACTATGCTTCAATCAGGTTTTGCCGTCAGGGATCATTCCAGCTGGTTGTGTCCCAGCTCCTTCCTAGTGACATGTACTGAGTCTGAGGAGATTTGGAGCATATGGGGTTGTTTGTCCTGTACCTTCACAAGAGATGGAGTCATGTGTTAAAGAGGAGGAGCCCTGGTACGTGGTGCACCTGGGCTTCTGTACTGTTTCATGAGGTGGAGTTGGCTGACTGTTGCTGAACTGCAGATTTGACTGTGTGCTTTGCATAGTTTCATTTTGTTAAGCTGAAAGTATGATCCTAGGGAAGAAAACATAAAGGCAACATTTGGGAATAGCTTTTAATAATGCAAGGAAAAGTATACATAATTCAAGTTATAAATGTATTGCTTTAGAGATAAAAGTATGAGCTTCTAATTTGTCATACGTGCTTAAACTAATTTTTTCCCCTCTCTAAAAAGAGTTATCAGCTAACACTATGGTATTGAAGATCATCTGGTTTATAATTGAGTCCTCAGTTAAAAGGCAGCGTACAAGATATGTTAGAGTTTGTTTAGATAGTTTAAACATGCTTAAGTCTTCATCTAATTTTTTTCCAGGCTACTGTTCCTCTGAGTCACCTTATCAATGCCTTTCATTCACCAAAAAGCTCCACAACTTCTGCCAACAAAGCGTCCATACAGCCTATCCAGAGGGACACCTCCCCAGAGCATGATCCTCAGAGGAGTGAGGTACAAAAAACCTTTTGAAAAAGTGATGATTTAACTGATATTAAATCTGAATAATATCAGTGTAAGTGAATGTAATACTTGACTGGTCTATAATATAATGTAATATGACTAAACAAAACAGGGTGTTAATATGTAGAATGTATCTTTTTGGCAGAACTGCAGTCAGTCAGTGTTTTGCCAGTAAGGATTTTACAGAAAAATCTAGTATTTAATTTAAAAAAGAAAAAAAAAAAAAAAAAAGAGCTGGTACTTGTCTCAGTAATACTTTGCAAATGAGGAAGGGATTTGTTTTCATTTCCAGTTTAATGGTTCTTTCTGTAAAGTAGCAATAAGTTTTCTGTTAATAAACTCTATATTATCTTTTTCTTCTGAGTTCTAGCAAAGTCCTTCTTTATTCCTTATGAGAAAATGTGTTGCAGATGTGTTGAAAGTTTTTGAGAGATTAAATGGCATATTTTCATGTTAGGTTTTATTTTCCTGTTAAAATATCTTTCATTATCATTGTGAATTTCTTGCTTTTGACATTGAAAATTGAAAAACAGTGCCAAGTAGTATTAGGTATTGCCACTTCTCTTTCAATTAATTTCTTACAAGTTTGGTAACTATGCACTTTTTTGGGAGGAAAATCACGTAATCTCTCAGTAACTGCAGAACAGTAGCAGTCAGCATGGGTTGTACTGCTCACTGCTGTGTTGTGATTCCGTTGTTGGGTTTTTTGGTTTGATTGGTTTGTTTTTTTCAGTCTGTATTTGCTCCTGGTGCTGCTGGGAAATTTTTTCCCTAGGGTAATCCTATGTAAATTTTGAACATTTATCTGTATTTTTCAGACTGTATTTAAAAATTTAAGAGATCTGGGATTGTCTGATTTGAAAGCTAACCAGTTCAGAGAGTTGGTGAACAGGCTACTTCCTGGCTACTGTACAGAAAGCAAAGTCTCCTCACAGTGGCACACATCACACGTCTCTGCTCAGTCCTTCTTTGAAAATAAGCATGGTATGTTTGAGTGTTTAAGAGTTGGTGGGAGTTAAATTATAAAGTTGAATACAATTATTTTTTAGTTTAATCTCTTGTGCTGTAGGTAATTTGTAGTTAAATGTATTTAATAAAAAGAGTATTAATGTATTTTTGTTGTACATAGCTTTTCTCTGTAATCTTGGGAAATTTAGAAAATTCAAAAAATTGTTTCTTCAGATTTCAAGTTGGTTGCTGTTAAACATTTCTGAACTCAGCTGTAGTACAAGTGTATTTCTCTGAGCTGTGAATTTTTCCACCAATTTATTTCACCAAGACATTAGTTTTTGCTAATCTACTTATGTCACAGACACCTCCAGTTTACATTTTTATAATTTTTTTTCTTTAAGCAATGTTATGAGAAGATATTAATTAGAAAGGAATTCAAGGTGGCAAATTGTTAGGATTCCATGTAGAGTATTTCACTGCTGAAATAAACAAAGTAGTCCCCTGCAGGTGAATATGTTTTGTTGGAATTAGTCTAAAATGAAGGAAGTAAGACTATTGCAGATGCTTAAGAATGTATTGGAAAAAGAGGTACAGAGCTGGCATTTGAGATACTGCTTATGTAGTACTGCAGTAGAGAGGAGTGTTAGAATAATAGTGCAGGACTGCTGTTAGAGAAAAATTATTAAATCGCATTTTGTTGTGAGATACAAAAAACAATAGCTCAATGACAATTGCCTGAAAGCAAACAAATAGTTGGAAATGCTTCAGAGCTTTGATAGGTGCTCTGGTAATTTGTTTAATTAAAGATGCCTGGAGTAAAATAGAATTAATTTTTAAAAAAGTAAAAAAACTACTGTGCAAGAAATAGTGTTGAGATGCCATTTATGATAGGGTATTTATACTTTGTTGTATCTTTTTGCAGGTTTTGTGGATGTTTTCAGTGCTTTACGCTCATCTTGTTTGTATGGACAACATCCTAATCCCCTCCAAAGTCTCTGTTCAGATCTTCGGTGTTGGCCAGGTATAAAACATTAAATTACACTGCTTTTAGTCTCTATAGAATTTACCTATTCTGGAAAAGTATTTTTGCATTTGTTGTAGAGGCATCACTCAGGAAATACCAGTAAGCTTCCAGGAGAAACTTAGTTCTATATTAACACTTGAAATCATGAAGTTATTTTTTGCACTTGAGTGTTGTGTTTCCCAAATTTAGTGATCACCGTGTTGTTCCAAGATGTCAGTATTTGTGGATCATAATCTTGAAAGACCACAGATGAAGTGACTATGTTTTAATCAATAAATATGTTGAATTCAGTACTCATCCAGTTGAATTTTCTGAGCGGTTTGGTGACTGGCAACATTGAAAACACAATTGACAGTTCAGGAAGTTCAGATATTGTCCTAAATTCATTTCTTCTGATGCTACCTCTAGGTATATCTATGTTTGTGTGCTGTGGTGAAGAGAAATGCTGACAACATGGAGATAGCCCAGTGATGGTTCACAAGGAAGGGTGCAGATTTTTAAGTATTTTTTATAGAGGGGAAGCTGAAGGATCTGAGGTCTTAGGAGAATAGAAGGCAAGGAGTAATGCAATTACTGTTGGAGCTATATCAGTTACCCTTCTCACATACACCTTAAAGAAGAGGCAACAATCCCAAGTAAAAGCAGATGAAATAAAACCGGTTTGAAAATTTTCAATGAGACTGACTAAGTTCTGAAACAGATTGTCTAGAGAAGTTTGGTTATCTGAATCCTTGGAGATTTTCCCAACTGAGCTGGACAAGGTCCAGAGCTACCTGATCAAATGTTAGACCTTTCTGAGCAGGGCTCAAGGGTCAGCTGCAGAAGTTCTTTCTCTCCTGTGCTGTTCTTGAATAACAAAAAGCTTAGTGAAACCAATCTAATTGGTGTTTATTTTAAAACACAGTAGTGAAAGAAGAAATATGTTCTTTGCTTGTGGTAAAATGTCCATCACAAGGTTTCTGATGTGGTAGGAGATGACTTAGAGTGCCCTAAGCTCACTGTGACTAAATGGTCTCATTTCTTTTGTCGCTTCTGAAGTTAACAGCACACTGAAGCCATTCCAGATCTCCTCAGGGCACCTTATCAACAGAGCTCACAAAGCATTATTCCCATCTTTCTAGATTTGCTTCTGAATGTTTCATGTTTGTCAGCCTGCCCAGATTTAATTGTCTCAATGGCTCCTCTTCCCTGAGTTCGCCAATTAGCTATGATTTACATAAACCCTGATTATTTTAACATGAAATTTTATGTGAAACACTTTGCTTGCAAGGTCAGACTACAAATAGGGTTTGTGATCACATAACTATCTATTCACAGTACAATGGATATGTTGGGAAGATTATATTCCATATTATTTCATATAATAGTTTCTAAAATTTCTTAAGACTTCATTTGTTGTGGTATTAATGATTCGGTTTTAACTTCTGTTTGTTATTACTACGTAAAGTTTACATACAGACACGGAACTTTAAGACCCTGAGATCAAGAGCGAGGCGTCTGCCATCAACATCAGATCAATTCACAGAAACAAAAAGTTCACTTTCTTCAATTTTGAAGGTAAATATCAGTAACATTAAGTTCTTTTGGGCTTACTCAGACCATCTCTTTCTCTTGAATAAATCTTCAAATTTTACCAGGGTGTTTTCTTTCACTAATATGAAAAAAATCCTTAATTCTAAAACTTGAGCTAATGGCAATGTATAGGTTTTTTTATTAACACATACATTTGCTTCATATGTTACCAATCATGAGATTATTTGAATTTTTAAGAGAGCAGTTTCAGCACATAACTATAGGTGTAATTCTAGAAATTAAATTTTTTATATAATGTTTCTAAAACAGAGTATAAACTAAAAATAACTTCAAGTCAAAGGATTTATTTCTTTAAGCAGAAATACAGCTAGTCTAACACACAAGAATATATGTTTTCAAGCCAGCAGATAATTATCCAAAGCACTAATGGAACTTAGTTAACCTGGGTACTCTCTGCTTCTTTTTGGTTGTACAGAACTCAGGCTAATTAAGAGATTTCATTTTACTCTGTGTGTAAATTCTCTGAACTCTTCCCTCCATCTAGGCATGTGTGGTTTATTTCATCTATGGACTAGGTGTATGTGGATAAACCAGAGCTAGCTCTGTGCAGTGCTGCTCTGAAATTTGACAGAGATATGAGATGTATTTGCTTAAGCTCCATCAAAACAATACCTGCAAAGATATTTTGCAACTGGAAATAAAGAAGCTTAAGCTAGTAAGTCCCACTGAATACAGGGAACAAAGCTGGCTGTGTACAGATCTGTCTTAGGCTGTGTTTTCAGTTTGGAACTGGTATCCAGGAGGGCTCCAAAACTGATCAGCTCAGCAAAAATGGGAATGCCCTTGCTCAGACCATGGGGATTCCACACTCAAGCTACTGGCCTGTGCCCTCTAACTAACCCAATAGTACATATTATATGCTATTGTAATTTTATTTTTTTTCCTATCACCCATGCTAGCCAGGTAGGTTAACTGTTTATGAAAACGGTCTGTACTGACACTGCTGTGGCAAATATTGCAGGGTTTTATCCTGAGAAAGCGACGAATTGATGTTGAAAACTTAGACACACTAATGAAAACAAAAAACATCCCTGAGGCACACCAGGATGCTTTTAAAACTGGTTTTGCAGAAGGCTTTTTGAAAGCACAGGTATTCCTGCAAAAAACACTTGGTAAGTTGTTTTAATTTACATATCTTGTCTTTGCAATCAGAAAGTAGGTTATTTTAGCCCATGTTAAATATGTTTTTATTTTCTTTTACAGATTCCTTAAGAAGATCACGTTTGCTTTCTTTCTTTCTCTTCATTCTGTGTTTTTATCTTGCTATATATTCATCATTTTTACCTGGGAAAGGTTCCTTTTCTGATGCTGGTTAGTTAACTTTTTTTTTCCACACTGTTTCAGTTGTGTTGTTTCTTCCAGCACCTTTAGCATAAATTAAATATGTTTTGACATTATGATTTGGTTTTATTAGTACATTAAGAAGTTATCCTAAGAGTTATTTACTGCTTCTGGCTACAGCCTTTCAGGTGACAGTGTGACAAAATGTTTATGAAGACAAAAATGTTCTGTATCAGTGTAATTACTTTATGTCTTTTGGTGAAGCAGTTACATGGAACCAGAGAAGTCAGACTGGTCACCATGTCAATGTCAAATCACGTATTTGACTTTCGATTTAGTGATGTGTTTTCTAGATCAGCTGTAGGCAAGATGGTTTGAATTTTCAACCTGTAATCACAGCCTAGTTTATAGCAACTAGGAACTTGGGTTGCTAAATTGCCATTTAAGAAATCTATTTGAAATAGTGGAACAATCAAAAGGCTGAACTAATGTTACTGGAGACATTCAGCTTGATGCTAAGTTACCACCTGGGTCTCAAGAAAGTTAGGATTTGTATAGAAACATTGAGGGAGAAGTTCTGGCTTTTTGTAAATGCTTCTGGATAAAGAGCTTTTTGTACTGCTTTTGACTAAAAAGCATATCACTGAATTAATTGCAAATATTTTAAAGACTTTTTAAATGAAACATAACTTATTCCTGCTGGACATTTGTAAATGAACACGTGCCCTGTCAAAAGGGCAGGTGTGAGGTCAGCGTCTTGCTGGCACACGTTCAGGTGCAGCACAGCCTTGTAATGAAATGACATTGTGTGTAAAGTTGTTGTTCGTCATCTGCTGTTTGCTCTTAGTACGCTTTCGAACATCAAGTATCTTTGATGCAGCAGTCGATCCAATCCAGTTGAAAAATGTCACCTTCGAACACGTTAAAGGGGTAAGAGCAAAAGTAAAATGTTGTGAGTTCTTGTGTTAAATAATCATTATGAGTCTGATGTTTAACTAATCATTATGAATGTCTTACTCTGTTTAAGAAATTTCTATGTATGAACTGAAACTTTATACGCATTGGCCACTGCAAGATGAAGGAAGGTTTTAACCACTCTTTTTCTACTTGGTTTTTGTGGCATTTAATACCTTTTAGAAGGTGCACTCTCACCTTGTTGAATGACATTTTAAAGGCTAGAATAGCAAGTGGCAGGCTATAAATATCAAAGTTAATCTACCTTTTGAAGAAGTTAATTGATATAAGATGATGATAATGCCATTCGATCTCTTAGTACCATCTCTTTCAGGCAGTGTTACTGGGACAGGAGGTATGCAGATTCCCAGAAATAAGTGGGCATGTCTCTGCTGATGGGATACCTCTATTTCTTCTGTTCATTGACTGTTAGTGGCAAAATGAGGACCTCCCCCTTTCCTTCCCCTTGAACAAATAGATAGAATTAATCTTTTTAATTAATAAGACTAATATATTGATGTAGGATTTTTGATTTTGTATTTATTTCTTTGGTCAGATCTGGTCTTGAACTGTTTCGTTGTTCCTTCACTGTTGCTCAGTTTACTGTTTACTTAGACCTGCAGTTTTAGGATAGGTTGAATTAAATATTGATATCCACACAATTTCTGTGGTAGACTAATATTTTTCTGTTTGTATTTTTGATCAATACACATTAAGGGACTTAATCTGTAATACAAAACTTACCTACAAAAACGTGCAGTATTTTATAAATGCTTAGTTATATTTGTGGCATGTTTTTCATGTACAGGTTGAAGAAGCTAAGCAGGAATTGCAAGAAGTTGTGGAATTTTTGAAAAACCCTCACAAATTTACTGTATTAGGAGGTAAACTTCCAAAAGGTAAGAATCATTGCTCAGCAGAAGTGAAAAACTTGTGTAGCCATGGCTGTGAGGCGTGTTCTGTACTGAGTGACTATTTTACAGCCTTGTTTCTCATTATTTCTTCATGTATTATGCAAATGAAAATTTTGGGGTTAGACGAAATTTACTGTGCCTTCTTCAGTTATTGAACTAATGAGCTGCAGTACTTTGTCTTTTACAGCAGGGGAGTTTATTAATTGAACTCTTGAAAGATCTTTATTTCTTCCTTATGGCTTTTAGCACTTTCAGTGCTTCCTAACTGCTTTAGATAGTTCAGAAACAAATGTTTTCATGTAAAAGGATGATTAAGGTTATAGTGGAAATCCATGTGAATCTGAAATGTGTAGACCTGAGAAATCTGTTTCCTGTTAGTGTTCTACACTGTTTAAAGGCAGTTACTTGGAAGAATTTAATTTTTAAAAAAAGAGATTGCTCAGAAACAGCCAGGAAAATGTCAGTTTGAAGTAAACACTGTTGGGGATTCAGCTACTAAACTTGACAGTAAATCTGCCAAATACTTCAGGCTTCTGTTCTGATGGTCTTACAAGTCTGTTGTTGTTTAAATATGGATCAAGTTGTATCTAGATGTGTTGCAAGGAAGCTCCTTCAGACTGGCAGTAATGAGTCCTACCTGAAGTGGGATCTTAACAGCTTTTTGGAGACAAGTGTACATTATTTCTTCTAGTGCATGGAAGAAACTACTTATATAAGAGGACTGTGTGGTTGCAGTGGTTTTGTTGGCTTTTTTTGTTGTTTGTCTTTTAGGCATTTTGTTAGTTGGACCACCTGGTACTGGCAAGACGCTTCTTGCACGGGCTGTGGCTGGTGAAGCTGATGTTCCATTTTATTACGCGTCCGGGTCGGAGTTTGATGAGATGTTTGTTGGTGTGGGAGCCAGTCGCATCCGAAGCCTGTTCAGTAAGTGAAATACTCCTGGGTTTGAAATCTTTTCATGTGCAAGATTAAGTGTTCAGTGTTGTTTACATGGCTTGATTAGTTACAATTCTGATTACTGTAAAGTAGTAGTGTATGAGTTATTAATAAATAAAGCTTTAATTGTGTAGGTAAATGTCACAATTCTGTGAGCATCAGTTAGTTGTAGAATCCTCCTAATCATCACGTGAAATTATGGTTTAACTTACTTTACAATGGTCCCAGAGAGAAGTAGTAATTTAATTAGGAATGTAACGTTCTGTAACTTACAGAAGTTGTAACTTGCTTAGTCATGCATAAATTGTTGTAAATTTGAATTGTAAATTTAAGATTAAAAAATGCGTTAACCTTCTCAATTACTGCACTCATATTTAGATTTTGTTTTTGACTCTAAATTAAAGCATTATGGCATCATGGCATGGTAATAAGCTGAGATTTCCTTTCTCAGACCCATCAAATAAACGGCATAATAATAAAACTTTCAAAACTAATGTTTAGATTTAATAACTTTCACAGAATAGACTTCCTATTTTAAAAGTGTAGAAAATATTACTGGGGAGGAGAAAATCCAGCTTCCCTCTTAAATGGAAGATTGATAGGGTCAAATATATACAATATACAAAGTAGTTTGCGTTTGTAGAAAAAATGTGACTTCACATGGATGGGATAAAAAATATAATACATGTAGTACCTTAAAAATGCATTTACTTCTGTTGACTACAGAAATGTAGATGCCTTGACATGTACATTAATATTAATGTTACAGATATTTACGGGGGGGAGATGAATTGCATCCTGGTGTACCAATTTTTGGTCTTCATATTTATTACTGCATTTTTATTTTGTGTCTCAATACCTGTTAACTTGAGTGTGAACCCTTCACTAAAATGACAACCAAGTTCTGTTAAAGTGAGTTAATGCTGAGTCTTGCCACATTTCATATTGTTTTATTTAATAGGCAAATATTCTCTACCTAAGCCTATAAAACAAACTTTATAGGAAGTTCATACAAAATATGACAATTTCATAGTTTATTTTACTGGTGATTTCTTGTAGCATAATAAGAATAAGCTGATGAGGAAATATATTTTTGAAATGATGAGATAAAGAGAATCAAGATTCTATTTCCTTTTTTTTAGAGTAAAAGCAAGACAGTTTTGGTGATGTCTAATAGAACACTTTATAATCCAAGAATAGCAGAAACAGCATCCTAAACGACCTGATACACTGTCTGTTCCTTTGTGTGATTCAAGGCTCCTTCTGCTATTTTCCTTTTGTCAGGGGAAGCAAAAGCAAATGCACCTTGTGTTATTTTCATTGATGAATTGGACTCTGTTGGTGGGAAGAGAATTGAATCTCCAATGCACCCCTATTCAAGACAGACCATTAATCAACTCCTTGCTGAAATGGATGGGTAAATAGATGGTTTCTGAGGGCACAGAAGGTGCTTGAGTGACTGGGTTTTTTTGGATATTTGGTGAACTTTTTCTTGACAGCTTTGAAGTTTTGTGTAATTTTTGGTAATGCTTTTAAAGATACATTTTTAATATGCTTTTATTTTCTAGTCTATTTTCTAGTACTGCTAACAGGAGTATTACTTGACTTACTGTAGAGAATATAGACGCTTTTGAGTTGTGTTTGCACAATAGCTGCCATTTATTTTAAGTAATTTCTCAGGTTTTTTAGCCTTGTTATATATCTGAAGGAAGAAACTCAACACTGAGATTAGACCATGTTTTTAACCAGTTACTGGGTTAAACATGGTCATTCTTGGATCATGTTGTAGTGTGAAAGCATGTCTTTGACTGGCCAGTGAGGTCAGTAGCAGTAGTTACTGACAAAATTGTAAATTCTGAGTCCAGAAAAAAAAACTTCACACCTTGTTTTCCACACAGCTTTAAACCAAATGAAGGTGTTGTCATTATTGGTGCAACAAACTTCCCTGAAGCATTAGACAAGTAAGTATAATGTGTTGCTTGTTTTACAGACCATGTAGTATAAAAAAACCCTGCAACAAAACCAAAGTTGTTTGTGGTGATCTTCAAGTGTTACAGTGTCATAGCTGGAGTTTTCCAGCTTAAAAATTATGTGTATTGACCAGGCTTTGGCATTTAATAGGTTGCAGATTTAAATATGAAGAAATAATAAATTTCTAAGCATTTGAAATTTCTCTTAAGTTTTTCAGCTAAATTGGTAGACTGCATTCCTTGCTCACAATGCAAAATTTTCAAATGCAAAAAGTCTTTTAAAATGAGTTGTCAATAAATACCTTTCATATGTCTTTTTTACAAGCTGATAAGAAAAACATACTCTTTGCATTGTGCATGAGACAATAATCTATGTAGGTATCTTTAGAAACAGCCATGGATTTTTGTTCCTTGACATACATTACTAAGTTTACTCCAGCATTTTTGAGTCAATGTACTAAATTTTTCATTTCCTTTAGTGCTCTAATACGTCCTGGTCGCTTTGATATGCAAGTTACTGTTCCCAAGCCTGATGTAAGAGGTCGCACAGAAATTCTGAAGTGGTACCTTAATAAAATCAAGTATGACCCATGTAAGTAAATATTTTACTGTAGTATCTTTCTGTGTAACAGTCTTGATACTGGATCAGCCCCTTCATATTCGTCCTTTATTCCATCTGCAGTTGTGGCTTTACTGCATTAATAAAGAATGCAAAAACTGTCTCATATGTAGTGTTGCTCTCTAGTCTCTAGGAGTTCATAGTGTCTTGAGAATTAGGCTTAATTTCTTAAAACTGATTTGTTTGTTTGTTGTGTTTGATTGTTTTGTTTAATGTATAATTTTTAATTGAAAATAATTCTTGCTCAAAATTTCAGGAGCAATATGGACTCAAATAAACAAAATGGTTTTGTTTTGGTTTTTTTTTTCCCTCTACAGCTGTTGATCCGGAAATAATTGCACGAGGCACAGTAGGATTTTCTGGAGCAGAGCTTGAAAACCTTGTAAATCAAGCTGCCTTAAAGGCAGCTGTTGATGGAAAAGATATGGTAACCATGAAAGAGCTAGAATTCTCCAAGGACAAAATTCTAATGGGTAGGATTTTATATGAAAGACATACGTGTATATTACGATACACAGAGCTTTTCTTGTGTGATGAAGACTCTTATAGAGAAATAGCAAAGTTTTTATGGTGGTGTTTTTTGGATTGTTGTGCTGTGGGTTTTGGTTGGTTGGTGTGTTTTTGTTTGGTTTGATTTTTTTTTTTTTTTTTTTAAATCATGGGGTTGGGGGAGGATTTTTTTATTTGGCTGTTTTTGTTGGGTTTTTTTAGCAAATAAAGTTTCCTATTAGTTATTTCTGAATAGAACCTTTTGAGACCAGAGAGTAGTATGTAAAATCTAGTGTGGAATAGGTTCTTTAAAATTTCATGCCATTTTTAAAGTCAAAAATGCTGCATGTCATACTTCAGCCTGGAGGGAGACACTGGCTTGATTTCTTACCCTTCCTCTACCTATGACCAGAAACCTGGAGTTTCTCTTTCACTTCTCATATGGTAGCACAAATCTTAGAAATAACCACTATAAACCTCGTCTGTTCATGCTTGAGAGAAGAAATGCAATTTTCTCAGATACTTAGACTGCATTTGAAGTCTAGTACTTTAAAAGCAGCTTGTCTGTAGAATATGTTTGGGTCTATTTTTAGGCATTAAAATCTGACTTGTAAACATTTTGCACTTGAACGTTAGTTCCCTTTGATCACATGCTGTTCCTCAGTTGCTTTGTGCTCTGAGTGTATGAAATGTGTAGATTGTGGTGGCCAGCTATACAAAAAGGTTAATTTAGTGTTTCTCTGTTGAAGGACCTGAGCGTAGAAGTGTAGAAATTGATGAGAAGAACAAAACCATCACAGCTTACCATGAGTCTGGACATGCAATCATTGCCTATTACACCAAGGATGCCATGCCGATCAACAAGGCCACAATCATGACACGAGGAACAACCCTGGGACATGTGAGTGTTTCTTCATCCAGCTTTTTTAGTATTTTAAAATGTTATTTAGTTTATTAATATTTCTTTATTTAGTTTTATGTTGGTTTGGTGGTGTAGAGGAATTTGTAATTATGTTATTTGCTGTGATTGTTAATAAATATTTTAGTCTGTTTAAATACTCAGTTATGAGCAATCTCTTGCAAAACCCAAGGTCATCTTTTCTGTGTGATAAAAAGCTTTCTTCATTTTGTAATAAATGACCATGCACTAGTATAACAGTTCACATGGACAAAGAGAAATACATGTAAGTTTGATTCTGCTGCAGTTGAAATAGCACCCAACAGCAAAATTTTGAAGAACATCTAAAGGACTGGTAAGTAGAAGCCCAACTGTACTTTTAACACAGACATCCTTTATCAGGTTGTTCTTTGTCAGGTTTGGCTTTTTTTAACTTCATCGGTTACATGTCTTGTTTTTGCATAGATATCCATAAGTGTTTCTATTTTGCCTTTACCTACCAAGCATTTGAACAGAAAAATACTTCTATTATGTCGCTTCCTGTTGAACTTCAAGTTAATGTGCTTGGTTAATGAAAACCACTGGTCTGAATCCTCTGGGATTGTTGATTTGCACTCAGTCCAAGTGTAAGAAATAAGGGGAAATGGATAGAATGGGTCATTCTGTTTCTTGTGGCAGTAGGTGTAAGTTGCTCACATTGATGGGGTGCTCAGGATCTCAGGATGCTGTTTCAGTGGTTCGACTGAGCACCTCCAGGAAATCCCGATGACTGCATATACTAGAGGCAGGCCAGAGCATGTGAAGTGTTACATAAAACCTTTTTCTGCTTCAGATATAAACAAGAATATTTTTGAGATTACTTCAGTTCTTCTTCAGTTTTTGCTACCTGACCACAGTTCTGTATCTTACAGGTATCTTTGCTCCCAGAAAATGACAGATGGAGTGAAACTAGATCCCAGTTGCTTGCACAGATGGATGTCTGTATGGGAGGAAGAGTAGCAGAAGAGCTCATATTTGGAAGTGACCACATCACAACAGGTCAGCTGATTGGTAGTTAAAAGAGTTTTTCACCACGGCTGTGGACTGGCATGTTTAACGTGGTTTCAGTAATGTAACTTAGATTTGTTTGCTCTCTAGGTGCTTCCAGTGATTTTGACAATGCTACTAAAATTGCAAAACTGATGGTGACTCGGTTTGGAATGAGTGAGAAGGTAGTATCATCAATCCTTTAATATTTATACAGAGCAAAACCAAGTTCTGTTCTGTAGCTAAGGCCTATTTGTCTGTGATTAGGGTAAGTAGTGCTCACAAAAAGAGTAAGCCTTATGACCTGGTCTGCTGTAAGAGAGCTCAACTAGAAAACCTGTATATTTGACAGTTTAAAAAAATTACCTCACAGGATTTTCACTTCAAAATTGCCTTGAAAATTTCTAATATCTTCAGGAAATAGTTACAATAAAGCCATACATTATAATGTTACAATAGTTATAATAAAGCCAGGCATTTTGGAATTGAGGATAATTCTGAGTCTAGGAGGGCAAAGGGGGTAACAACAGTAAGTTTTCTAGACTGTCTTTAGAAGCTTCTTTAGTCATGTTGATTGTCCATCAAGTATTAGTAGTCTAGGCATTTTGTTTTGGTTCTTAAGTAAGAAAGGGCCTAATTAGAACCTGTATTGTGACCTATTGAGACAGAATTCTGCAGTAATGACATAGTTGATGAATAGGCTTCTTTTTTAGCTTCTGCTTAAAGCCCTTCAGGAGGCATTTGACTCATGATTTTGTTTGTATACAGAAGCAGTAGGTGCTGAAAATGTAGGGAGTTTTACGACTGCAACAGTGGTAAGATAAAGATTTTTTTTTTATTGTTTAGCTTGGTGTTATGACCTACACTGATACAGGGAAAGTCAGCCCTGAAACCCAGTCTGCAATTGAACAGGAAGTGAGGACACTTCTACGGGTAAGAGCCTCTCCCACTCTCATACTTCACATACTTCATACATACAATTCACAAGCAGATTAATTGAACACCTGCTTGCTTAATTCCTTTAAGTAATGTATACTGGTGAAAATACACAAAGGAATGGAAGTATTGCCAAGTTTGTAATGTAGCTGCAACCTTGAATCTCTGCATATCAAAACTTGTTGGTGATTGTCATGCACCAGTAGTGTGACTCAAGTTGGTGGTGTTGAGCTTTTTAATGAATGCTTTAACACTTCTCCTATATTTGGTCAGGATTTGCATTTTTCCTGTTAAATTCATAGGGAAAGTATGGCTGCAAATTGTTTTAGAAGAGATGTGGATGTTTCATGTTACTTTCACATTTCATAACTCCCAAGATAAGTAATTTTGTATAAAATCACAGAAATGACTGTATCAGATCAGAGTGTTGCCTTCAGTATCCTGTTACTTGCAGTGATCAGTATCAGATGCTTAGGGAAATTCGGAACATTTGATAATCACTGAACTTCATGATCACTGTTCTGGTAATCTGACTTAGTTTGGTACAAGCAGGAGAATTACTTACAACATTTAAATGAGTAGCACTTTTGCTCTAGTTGTTTTTGAACTGACTTGGCCTTGTGAGAGCTACCAGGGTAAAACTAAAAGTTGAAGCTGGTAATGCTGGCAATGTGCATCTGTTTGCAGCAACTGGTGACTTTCAGTAGCTGGTAGCTTTCAGCTTTCTAAAACTGCATAGTATTTTGAGGTTTATAAATACTAAAAAGGCTAGTCTTTGAGGAGCAATCTGTGAATGCTGTAGCTTTGCTCATCGTGCAAAAAAAAATGTTATAAAAATCAGGAAACTTTCAAATCTAGTAAGTCTTTTCTAAGTCATATGTAACAATACTAAGGTTTATCTCAGGATTTTGTTTTTAGCCCTATTTGTGCGAAATGCCCAGGTGCCATAAAGTGTTTGGTTGATTTTTATTAATTATGCCAGCTATATTTTAAAGCTTTTTGAGTCAGGAGCTGTGCTAGCTTCAAAATGTAAGGCAGAACTTTAAATGCTTGTCTCAAGCTGTATTTACCTGGAAATAATTTTTAAAGTGGAAACTTGCTGTTGTTCTTGTTGTAAAGTGTTAAAATCTCTTTCTACCTATTCTTCAAATTAGGACTCCTATGAGCGAGCAAAGAATATCCTGAAGACTCATGCAAAAGAACACAAGAATTTAGCAGAAGCTTTATTGAAATATGAGACTTTGGATGCCAAAGAAATCCAAATTGTTCTAGAGGGGAAAAAACTAGAAGTAAGATGATGACTTCTGAGATACGTAACTGATAATCTGAAGAATGTACATCTAGCAATGCAGTAGTCTACGCAGCATAGCCTCTTTTTCTCTTCCTGATGTGTGTATGACATTAGTGTCACTTTAATATTAGTCTGTCTCTTGTGAGCTCCTGTTACTCATCTATTTGTTGTGTCGCACCAGAATAAGACACAAAATAAAGCAAATTCCTCATCCTCTGCTCCTTATACTCTTCGCACAAGAAATTATTCAGAAGGATAAATCTCAGGGTTGAATTCAGCATTTTGATTCAATCAAATATGTTGAAGCTGAGAAGAAAAACATGCAGAAACACTGGTGTGTGTTGGCACAGCTTCCTGGGCCATGCTGCTACATGTGTGTTTGAAGTGATACCCCACAATATGAGCTCTGGAATGTGTTATGGAGAGTGACAGACTGAGATGTAAAGCAGTAGTATGTTCTGTAGCTATTGCTCATATTCTGAGGTTAGAGACCACTATTAAAGACTTCTTAATTAGAAATGTAACAAAACACTCAAAGAATGAACAAGCTGCATTGTGGGAGCACCACGCTTGACAAAAATGTTTGTGCTCGTGTTTCCAGTATTGTTGGGGTTAAAATACACACATGTATGGCTGGGAGAGAAATTTTAGTGCAGAAACAGCAGGCTAAATGTGTCTAAGCCTCTTTGGACCATGTTTGGGTAGAACCGTAGCAGGGATAAGAGAAATACCTATGACCTCTGATGTGCTGCTGACAAGTTTCTTAAAATTTTTATTACTGCAGTAGACAGATGACAGTGCTTTGATGACAGTGCTTTTACACTGCTGGAAATTCTACAGAACTAGTTTCTGTTAATACTATGTACGGGCGTTTGATAATCCAACAGATAATCTCTTTGAAGAAGACAACATTGCTCACTAAAGAGTAATTCAGAAAATTACATGTTTGAAGCATGTGTTGTTTCAGATAACATTCCCAGTTCTATTCTGTGATAGAAGTAGGGAAATAAAACCTTTTCTTTCAACCCTTACAGAAACATTGGGAAATTTTAAGAAAATACAAAAAAGGTTTTGAAAATAAGCAGTTTCCAATCAAGTGGAAGTGAGGGCTAGCAATTGTATGCCAGTATTCCTCTGATCTAATAGAACTGATTTTTTAGGAATAACACATCTTGGTCATAATCCTTCTGCACAATCAGTTTGTGGCATTGTGGTATTACAAGCTGCTGTTGCAGAGAGGGCATGTATTAGCATATTAATGTTGAGGGTTGCCATACTTGGACATTAAAATAATTGGGCTGGTGCCAATAAATGTGAATGGAAACTGGTAGCTACAGCTAAAACTAGAAGTAATACAGTGTTTTAGAATTTTCTGAGTGTAATGCTTGATTATAACCTAGTTTTTTTTAGTAAAAGCACATTTTTTTCTTTTCAAAACCAAGATCAACTTTCTTTTTGCCTGTTGTTGTCAGCTTACTCTAGTGGCATCCCTCTCAGTGTGGGAGAACTTCCAAATGTTATAAAACAGAATAGGAAATGTCTAGGCTGACTAGTTACAGTTGTACATGTATTTCAGAAATACACAAACAGAAACAGAAATATACTGCATATTTGGCATCTGTTTTTGGAGTAATAAAGGTTAATTTTAATTATGCACATTGGTTTTCTTCTTATTCATTGTAAATTGCTATAAAATGTAATACCAAGTTCCCTAGTATGTAAATTGAGGTGTATAAAACATTTAAAATTGTAAATAATTTAAGAATTACGGCCAAATTGCACTCTATAAATGAGTTTTCTAGGGAATGTTCTCCCTAGAAATTCACACACTTTTTCAATTGCTGCTTTAGTCGTGGGATTTAAAGGAATCTTTTCCAGCTAAATAATGTGAATTGGCATTTAGAAAGAGAAGCAAAAAAACTTTTTCTTGATTGAAGTTACTAAAATCTGTATTGAATGATCTTGTTTGGGGGGGTAAGTCCTTGAAGTCCAACTTTCCCTTTTCAAAAGCTTCTTGCTATATGCATAGGATAGTGTTAAAAAGGAAAAATAAATAGTGATCTCTCACTGTGTCATTAAAAATTATTACAAGATTAGCCATGAAGTGCAAAGGCTATCTTTGCTTTCTGGCCAGTTTAACAGCGTGTTACTGAAAAGTTTATTGTCATTCCTAGTTGATTTTGTGTGTGTAACATATGTGAGGTTTCCAAGAAAACTTGTCTGTTGAGGCATTTGATTTGATCACTGGCGCTCTTTTTAGAAGCACCTAGGAGCTGGAATTTCTCCTTTCGTAATTATTGGGCAGAGATAGGAGAGCAGTGGATTGGGTTTGCGAGGCAGGGTTTTTGTAGTGAGGTGACATCTGGGAGATGCCAGAAGCTTACCTTTGTCCAATAGAGCACTGCCAGACAGCTCTAGAAGAGCCTGCTCGTGTCCAAGGCTGAGCCCATCAGCCCTGGTGGTGAGGCCTCTGCGACAGCACACTTAAAGGGAGGAAGCTCTGCCCTAGGTCAACTGCAGACAGAGAGAGGAGTATGTGAGAGAAACAGCTCTGCAAACACCAAGGTCAGTGAAGGAGATGTAGCAGAGTTACAGAGTCCTCCCTGCCCTGAGGAGGGAGGAGCGGCAGAGAAACATGTGATGAACTGACCACAGCCCCAGTTCCTGTCCCAGCCCCACCCTGCTCTTACCGCATGATGGGGAGGAGGTGAAGCGGAAGTGAAGTTCAAAACAGGAAAGAGGAGGGGTAGGGGAAGAGGTGGTGTTAAAATTGGGTTTTATTTCTAATTTGTTTGGCATGAAACTCATTTTCCCTCCTCAAAACTCTTTTGCCTGTGATGGTAAGTGGTGAGTGATCTCTCCCTGCTTTCATCTGAATCCACAGGCCTTTTTGCCATGTTTTTCCATCCCTGTCCAGCTAAGGGGGGTAGTGAGAGATTAGCTTTGGTGGGCTCCTGGTGTCCAGCCAGGGTCAACACATCACAACCACAAAAGCAGCTTCCAGAAATCAGTCAGGATGAGAATAACCTCAGTGCCCTTTAAGTAGGAACAGTCTCCTGCTGTTGAAAACAGGGCAGAGCTAAATGCTTAGATAGACTGCTTTTTAAATACCTCTGAAGTGGTCACAAGCAGGGTGGCACATAAAAATAAGAAATTCAAACTTAGACGTAATTCTGAATTTTCTGCATTCCTGAGGCAGCCATGCCAGAATTCTACCAGCAAGCTTAACACAAATGGAAGCTTCCAGTGAAAGTTGTAGCTTTCTGCTCCTTCTGGCTCCTTCCTACTCTGATGATCTGAGTCAGCTGAAATGTCAGAAGAGTTTTCTAAATTTTAATCCTTTAAACTGGCCATGGAGTTAGACAATTAAGCCATTCCTAACTTTCTGCTCTATTGAGCTGCTTGGAAACTGGCTAGAAGGAAGGAGAGCTATTTTTGCTTCTAAAACATGGCCAAACAACACAATGAGAGGTGAGAGTACCCACTTTCAATAGACTGTTCTTGCTACTTCCCTCAGAAGTAGATTTCCCTTTTTCCAAATTTTCCAAACCCATAATTCACATGTGTTTATTAAAAGGCCTTCCTCTATCATTGGCCAGTGTGAGAGCATCATCTGCTCCTTTCACAGCATCGTCAGTGCATAAATGGCTGGAACATTTGGTGTTAGAGCACTGGTATGGACCGTGAAACATTTAATGGGAGAAGTAGGGACTAGTGCATGGGGTTGTGCACTCTAGTGCATTTGATTTTTCCCAAATCTAGCTTTGTGGTTAGTGTCCTATCCTGGAAACTTAATGCTGCTAGCTGTAATTCTGAGATTCAGCACAGGGTTTTGACTTCGAGCTCAGGAGTAATTTGTTCTCTAACAGAAGTTTTCAGTCTTTCAGTACTCTTTCAAAAACTCTCTAGGAGGAAACAAGGATCCTGTCCTGTCTGCTGGGTCTCATGAAATGGGCCAAAGTTGCAGGAAACAGAGGCAGATCGTGTCACACTTGCTCAGACAGAAGAAACGCCTCCATGGTACCAGATTTGGACTGAATGGTTTAGTAACTTCTACACCAATTTTTCCAGAATTACATTAGTTACCACCATTCACTTTATTTCCAGTGGGTTCTTTGTGATGTTGGCAACAAATTAACAACAAAATGAGTTGGCTTTTACATACTGTCTTGTCCTTACAAGTTAGAAGGCCACTTCATATATTCTTAGCTCTTATTCAGTGAAAGCCCCTCTGGTCTATCATTACATCACAGGATGAAAAGAATGGAATTTATGGGTTTACAATTTTAGGATTGATCTGCTTAAATCTGAGTTGTTTTCTCACTTTGTCCTGAATCAGGGTGTGAGTCTCTCTACTGAATCCTTGCCCTGTCATACCATGGCACAGCATCTCCCAAGGTGGTTCTCAGGAGGTCCGTACAAGGTCAATAACCTACAGCACATCCCTCTGCCAACTGCAGCCAACAGAAGATACACATAAACTTCTTAAGGGTACCTTAGCTAGAAAACTGGACACCAAGAAAAGGCTTTGAACAGAAGATGGGAGTCAGCTTAGGGTGAGTTTCTCCAAGGGTTTCTCAGGCTGCATTAGGCACCTAAGCACATTTTCTCTCCTAAAGGCTTATGAGTTACTACAGTCTCAGACAGTTCTGTCCTCTTGTAATTTTGCTGTAAAACATCCAGATTTGAGCATCTTGGGCAAAGCTTGTATTCCAGCTCAGTGTTGGGATGAATTACAGCATCAAGGCAAACAGGTGGAAAATGCAGTCCAGCAGAAGTTACTCTTCCCCACTGTGAACATTTCCTGACAAACATCTAATGTAGTCCATTAAGCTGACACAACAGTCAGTGTTTATAATAACTTTAATACATTCAGTAGACACAAAAGAATATTTAACAACATTAAGACACTGACACAAATATGAGAAATGCAAATGCAATTTCTAAGTTTTAATTTCTTCTGTTATTTTTCCTGCCTGACTTTTCTGAAGCCTTTGCATTCCCTGCTGTGTTTATTTTTTGTCTTTCATTTTCTTCATGTCTTACATTCCCTGACAGGCACTGCATTTGAACCTACATATAATAAATATAAATTATAAGACATTAAACTTAGTCACAAACAACCTTTATAATTTCTCAAGCTCAAGTTTTTTAGATTTGGTGTTGGGTGATCTACTGAAGTTTCCAAAAAATGTTAAAAACACTGGAATAAAAACAAG
>WEIU01002269.1:0-24325 GCA_013389925.1 Aegithalos caudatus
ATGTGAACTGTGTTATGTCCTCATTTGAGGGAATACTAGGAGATGAGTAATATGCAACATGTCAGTATGTGAAATTGTTTTGTTGTATTTCAAACTGCATTAAAGGTTATTTTTCAAGGTATTTTTCTTAAAGGCATGGGTGGAAGGAGTTACCCCCTTTGTGGAAGATAGCGATAGAATTTAAAAGCTGAGGCTAGTTAGGAAATGACACAGTATGAAACATGAAATTAGTGGTATATTACAGCTCTCAAGATGGAATTGACAACAAAAAGCTTTGCCAAAGCAGACTACAATTCTGCAGTTTTGATATACATCCTGAGATCGTTTACTAAGAAAACATTTTTATGACTAGCAAAAGTTCATAAACATAGGAAAGTGATGATGAGGTTAAAGAACTTCTAGAAGTTAGAGTTGTTTGATGAATAGGAATGTATTAAAACAGCTTCTTCACTGATCATGTAAAATTTTTTTTCGGTCATGATTGTATTTCTAAATAATATTTCAAAAATGCATTAATTTGCAAACTTGACTTTTGATAGCTTAGCAGCCTTTCTACTTTTAGTAAGTATTTCTGGATAAAACATCATCTTTTAAAATCTTGTGACTCTGAAGTTATACTATACATAGGTAGGGTAGAGACAGTAATATAAAAACATTTAAGTTTAGGATTCAAGTATTATGATGAGTGTCAACAGTGCAGTTGCAGTTACAATTGGTAGCTCCATGGTGGAGCCAAAAGCATGAGCTTTACACTTACTGCTGAGAGAGAATCAGAAATGTAATGCATGAGAGCATCCAGCTTCCTAGAGGGTAACTTAGCTCCAGCATAGCCTACAGAACAGTGATTTCTTAAACTAAGCTGCAACTGAAGTGTGTCAGGAAGTCTGTTTCATTACCTGAAGTAGCTAGTTGTTTTTGTAGTGTGCCAGTCATCAAGTTTTGTTGCTGCTGAGTGTAGATTATATCATGTCACAGCAAGGGGAAGATTTCCATTTCCAAAAGGAAATCATAAAAATGAAGCCATTTCACAAAGAGTTCAGACTATAATCAAGTGTCCTGGGGACAATCAGCATCTTTGGTTTTAGATAAATACTTTCTTATGCCAAAGTAAAGTGTCAGTCAGTATAAAGCATCTTAATTGAGATGAAGTGCATAAATCATTCGTTTACCAAAGTATCATTCCAAAATTAGCTTCATAAAACAAAAGGTATTTTTTTTCCTGTTCACAAGCATATTTTAAAATACAAAGAACCATACACATCAGTTTTCAGTGAAGCATTGATCTCATTTCCAAACTTAAAGCTGTTTTGTTCTTTGAAATTACTACTTTGTAGAGCATTATAAACTTTAATGTTCAGATACACATTAAAATAATATGAAAAAACTGACATAAAATTAAACCAATTCTAGGTTATTTTTGTACTAGCAATGTACAGTTCTCTAATGAAAAATAAAAAAGCATCAAAACTAAAGTAACGAGTGAATCTTGAATATGCTCCTCATGCCAGGGAGCTTGTATGTGCTCCCCAGTTCAGGATAGATTATTCTTAAAAGGAGAATAGGTTATTCCTAATTCATTTCTTCTTATCACATTGGGGATACCCAAAAGAAAATGCACTACCAGTTTACTACATTGCTTGTGAATTTGTGGAAACAGTTCAGATGGCAAATTATTAATCTGGATCAACCACTGAGTGTCACAGACAGTTCAGCCTCTTTGTTGCAGGCATAGGAGAATAGTGTCTTAAACCAATTAAAAGCATTTGAGAGAGAGGGCTGCTTGTTGCCCAGGACAGTACAGTCTTATGGCATTGTGAATCTTCACTTTGAAAACTTACCAGAAGAACTCATTTTTGTCTAATTACAGTTACTTGTTCTAAAGCAAGCAAAGAGCACACTCATTTGAGGAGCCCAGGATTCAATACCTAGTCACATCTGGAGAAGATTCCTCTGGCATTGCCCAAGTTTTACCTGGCTGATTTAGAGAATTAACAGTATCCTCCCACATTTCTCTGACAGTGTCCTCAGTGGTAGTTAACACCCTAGCAATGACATTTATTTCTCATTTAACATTGTAGTAACAGTGTGTCATTTCCACACCTTACTGGAGATAGAATTTTCAGGGCTGTGACCTTTAAAAATACTTATGAAAGCAAATGAGCTATGAAATTTGGTTGTGTTTGTTTGTATGTGTGATAGTCATATACTAGCAATTAGGGAGAATATCCAGTTTTAGGTTGCACGTGCAACAGGCATGCACATCCTCTACTCATTTTGGAAGGGGTACTTCCTATTCAGAGGTAGATACAAAGTGCTAACAGAGTGCCATTTCATATACAGCTGTTGGTCTGTCATACCCAGTCCATCTCCATTCATTGAAAACATTCATTTAAACACTAGATATTGAAACACACATTGCAAGTTGGTAGTGAATTTCCATTTGTCTTAGTGTTAGAGGTTAAGTAAGCTCTGAAGTAAGATCAATCCTGAGAAGTACTGTTTGAACTAAAATATACCCTTCTAATTTGTAAGCTCTTCAGTTAAGAGATGTATCTACTTATGCAGTATTTCAGAGATGGGAGATAAGAAGCTGGAAGCATTACTACAGCTCAGGTGAGAGTGAAGGCTCTTGGGAATAAGTGCAAGATACTGTGCTAATTGCCTGGAGCAAAAGTAAAAAGGCAACACTAAATTCCATGAAATTCTAAAGTTTTATGCTGTCTCTATTGACATGCATTTGCCAGAGTCCACTTCAATAGCAGGTGATTTCAGGATATTAGTAAAGTTTTTGTTGCAGCAATTTATTGTGAGTGCTACAGACATGCTACTGTTTGCATAGCTGGTGAAAAGCCTAAGATGTGTTTTTGAAAAAGAGTGTACCACATCCCCAAAAGGAGGGAGGCTGGCCAGTGAGATCAGGCTGCATTTCCACTGATTATGATAATGAACTAGTGGTCTCAGAGACTAGTTGGATGTCAAGGAGGCTGTTGTATTAGCAACAGGGAGAAAAGTGAGCTGAGATGACAACTGCCATGCAAACATCTACTCAGCATATTGCAAACAAGTTCAGCTGAGCTGACAAGGAATATAAAACTGCCTGTGTAACCAATGCCAGTTGTTTTGCTAAGGAAAAGAATTGTTATGACTCATGAGAATAGCGAAGGAGTTGCCTGAAATCCGTGAGAAAAAGTCAGACTAGTGCAATGCTAAAAAGTCACCAATATGCTGCTAACCGAGATAAAGAAGGTAGTATTAAAAACAAACAAACAAAAACCAAAAACAAAACAACAACAACAACAACAAAAAAGAGGGAATCACTGTCTACATGAAAAATCTATACCCAAGTTAAACACTCATAATGTAAAACCTCAATGCATAGGAATCACTGAAAATGTAGAGTTTTAAAAAACATATATAGGAAACGGTGGTAATTAAGAAAGATGATAAAAATAATTGAAAAGTTATTTAAAAGAAAACATTACCAGGATAAGGTAATTCTTATCTGGTTTTACGACATGCATAAAGAAAAATTGGATTTTGGGAAATACAGTTTGATTAAAGCATATAGGATGCCAAACAGGAGAATTTTAGCAATGCTAAATAAAAGGGTAACATTCAAGCTCAAAATACATTGTTTTTACTGCAATTCTATTTTAATTTGGACATCATTATCTTCACTAAAGATTATTAATAACAGAAATGGGTATTGTTTTAAACCCTACAGCCAATAGCAATATTGCAGCTGCCCACCTAATTCTCCACAAAGAAAAAGAATATAGTCCCAGAATATATTTAGAGAGAAAGATGTCAAAAGAAATTTGGAAACCCTGTTGAAAAAAGATGGCTGCTGGATAGCAAGAATCATGTGGTAACAATATCAAGGTAAGAATGACATGCAAAGCATGTCCTGGTTCAGCACAATGCAGGGACTGTACTTAAGTATAAGAAAAAATGAGAAGAAAATTGAAAATAAATCAATAGAAACTTAATATGTACAGGACGTAGATATCTGATAAAGGAATTTAAAGGCATTGTGAAAAATGCATGGTAGGATGGGTTCAACTAATCTTAGTAAGAAGATTTAAATGTTACCACATCAAATTGGTGAGTAATTAGGTTTATTTTCTAGTGGACATGGCAAACTAACACCTTGCAGTGAGAGACCTTGCAACTGCTGGCTTTTTCCCATCAACCTCTCCCCACCACCAGCAGAGGTAATTCAAATAGTGCCTAAGTATCTTCACAGGGAGAAAACACTGCATGAAACTTAAAAAGGATGGGATTAAGAAACAGGCACTGGAAATCAAAAACCACAGATACTCATATGAGAAGATGCATGCATTTTTAACAATGAGTGGGATTAAGCATTGCCATGCTTTAATTAATAGGATGGGTGGACCCACCTGCTCTTTTTCTGGAAGACTTGCTTTATTCAGGAATATTTTTTCTTTCAATACAGGGTATCTTGGTGAAAAAGAAGGACCAGTTACTATAAAGGTCAAGCCAAATGTTCCAATAATACCTGCATTCAGTGAAACTTTGAATAATATCATTGCAATAGCTCCTTCTCATGTCTTACTTATTAGAGGAGATGAATCCCTGGCTGTATGCCCTGGGTCTGCTTCATGTTGTTAATCACTTTGTAATTTTCCTTAGAGAATATATTGACTAAATTGCCTCAGTCTCAGAATATTCCTTGTCCCCTTTATATCTCTATGAAACATCTCTAGTTGTTCTCTGTGCTGAGAAAATAACTTTTCTTCTTTTAACATTTCAAGGTTTCAGACATATCTCAGTTTCTCAAATCTGAAAGAGTAGACATATCCTTTGGAGAGAAACTCCAAATTTGTGTGAGGCTTCTAAAACCCTTCCTCTACAGTAACTTGGAAGCTGCTTCCCGGAATTTCAGTTCCTTCCAATTCTTTTTATTTCTTCACCTCTAATAACACTTTAGAGAAAGTTACCTCTATGAAAAATAACTCAATAGAAAAAGGAAATTTTCTTTTCCTGAAATACCTTTCTGCTGTAAGTGCCTCAGTAACCTTTCTAGTTTTACAGTTGGAATGGAAAAAAAACCCATGTTATTTTAATGCAGTTTTATCCGTGCTGTTAAATATAGAAAAAAGCAGGACACAAATAATATTTTTAAAATACAGCTTGTGTCTGAAACATGACATTTCTCTCTGGAATACCATGTCATGAGCTGATAGTGCTAAAATTAAATTAAAGGACAATTCTTGGAAAGAAAGCCTAAGGCAGAAATTATATACTTTGCTGATAATCTGGTGTGAAGCTGGGAAAACCAGTCCCAATTTAAGGCCATTATGATGGGGGTCACCTGCATCAATATATTTTGAACCTCAAAGCACATGCTTTAATAATCTTTCACAATGTGGAAGACTCACAAAGTATTTATAAGATTAATCAAAGCAGAAAATAATTTAAAATGGAAATTACAATGCCAGTAAATATAATCATAACTCTTCCTTATTATAAATTTATGTTTAAAGACCAAAATCCATAGATCCTAAGACTGGGACTCTTAGAAGTGGTGACAACTAAGGATGCTCCCAGGAAAGAACCGTTCACATCTCGGTGCATCCGAAGTGCCTCCATATATGGCTAGGGCGGTGAAAAAAAGCTGTGGTGTCAGGCTTGCTGGCATTCCCTTTGTCAGCTAAGCAGAAGACTAACCACTAAAATTATGTAAATCATATAGAAATCTATGTTAGTTACTACTTTATGCAATATATAAAATTTCTTTCTATCTAGTGCTTCAAGGCACAAAACGTTTGTTTGATTTTTCTTTGGACTTAACTCAAATTTAAACTCTCCTTGAGGGCTATCAGATGAGCTGCCCGGAAGCAGCTCAATGGAGCTTGAACTATAGCAGGTGTTGAATGGATGTGCTCCCTTGCCAGTTGCTGTACTGTGTAACAAACTAGCCTTTATTGGCTCCTAAGGCAGGGAATCTGCCCTAGTATTTCACCACAGCCCCAGGCGTGCTGCTGATCATTTAGATTTAATTTTATTGGAAGTTCTAAATGCCTCTCACTTCAGCTACCTGTAGATTTTCAAAAAGATGCAGCTGGCAAGTTGACTCAGAAATCTGCCTCAAACTTAATAAATTGCATTTAATCTGCCTACTTTTTGATACAAAAGCTCTTCTTAGTTAAAAATACATTCACTGCTTTGAAAGTAGAATGTAGATGAACGATTGATGACTGTCAGAAACTGCTTGTAAAAAATATTGATTTTCTGTAGACAATAATCTAAATATTTACAATATATTACTATTTTTTATAACCTTAGAAAATAAGATACTACAGCTTTATCATTAAAGCCAAGAAATGTAGTCCCAGGATGTTAAGGTATTTCTCTCAAAGTACATTGGAGTTTGTCCTTTCTCATAATACCCTAGGAGATAGGTAATTATATTTCTTTGTGAGTAAGACAGATAAAACAGATACTGTAAAATGCACACAGTTACTATACTTCTGGTTTACATACATATAACTTTAAAATTTATATAGACAATAATAACAGTTGTTTCAGTTTGTCCTATATTTATGCAGTCCACCTCAAGTGTGAAGACTCTAAAATTACCTTAAACATCACTGTATTTGCTTTCAATGGAAAACCAAGCATCCTCAAACACTCCCAGCAACTAATAAAAAAAAATACCTAGTAATTTACACATATCTGAAATAATAATCCAAAGGCTGAGCAAGATAAACAGTTGCAATTTAAAAACTGTGGACCTGACCTAAGCTGCTTTGTAATTTGCTCTTAAAAATGAGGATTTTGGAAATAGTTGGTGTAAAGGCAAACAGTTTAACATATGATTATTCATGCCTTTAAATTTCAGGACTGATAGGGTTATTCCTAAAAGTAAACTTTAACTGCAAATAAAAATAATTAAATTTTTTCATAAACTGGATGGATTTATCCAGAGCATTGGGAAGTAAAGTAAAAGGAAGATACCATACCAGCAAAACAGGAGATCAAATTAGTCCAATACTGAAGGTTCTTGCAGAGTGCAATCTCACATTTAGAAGATAAAGTCTTTAGTATTCAAAAGTCATTAGCTCAACAAATTTTGATCAAGTTTGAACTTTTTAACTTATTTTAGTTATAGGAATACTTTTACTGGTGGAATTTACATTTCTTTAATTCTGTAACTTTATGTGCCAGCGCACAGATGGGCCTAGGGGAACAACTGAAATATAAAACTGGTGAAGACCAGACAGGCTTCAGAAGCAAGCCTAGTCTGTCTTGCTGACAGGGGTCATTTCCATTAATATTATATCTTAATAACTATGCCCTTAGACTGGCACAGAGCCCTGCACATTAGCTTTTCCCATGAACCCTAGGACTGAAAGTTGTTTATAAAAAGGATAAAAGCATGACACATGGTTATAAAAAGGCACACTTCATCTATTAAGATTGATCTTTCACTTCAGTACGTACACTCCTAAAACATCCCTATTCCTTTAGGCTGAAGGTGAGGAAGAATTGTATCATAAAGCCAAAATTCAGAATTAAACAATTTTTCAATTATTTCTAGAGAAGCTATCTCTGGTGGGTAATGATTGTCAAGAAAACTATATTTAAAAAACAGCTATCATCAACCCTCACTGTTGCATTCTTGTGTTGCAATGACCACAGTAAATAGAAATATGCATATCTGAACAATGCTACTGTTCCACAGTTACTTGGCCCTAAAGTAATTCTTATCACCTTACAAGTACTAGGATCCAAAACAGCCTCAGAGGAGGGAACCTGTGTTTTGCTTCCACAATTGCTAGAAATTATATAATAATCACAATTCACTTTAGTTATTTCTACTGACTGTGAGAAATAGTTAAGTACGATTGGCTATTTGTCCAGAAAATACCTACATGTTTAACTTGCATAAATAATCCAAATTAGTTCACCTGGTTCCTGTTGCAGGACAGAATACCAAATGGGCTCATCAGATGTGATTAAAGGTGTGTGTTTGGATTTCAGGCCCGCAGCAGGAACCAAATGAAGTAATTGGAATTATTAATGTAAATTAAACGTTACACTGTAGTGACACCATTAAGGTGAGTAAAGATTTATAAACTGTTTTTTAAACCAGAAGGGAAGTAAAGTTTTGCAGCTTAAGCTTTAGCTTAGCTTTAACAGGAAATAAGTTTTTGAAAAGAAAGGCAAATAAAACAGTGAATGATGCTGACCACCAAATGCAGAGATTTCTATGCAGAGATAAAAATTGACACATCTGCTTACAGAAGAGTGATGGAGCTGGCAGAGAAAAACATTAAGATGGTGGGGAATGAATGGTGAGTTGGAACACAGCATGCTGGTTCTAAGGGAAATGTTTCATTCTATCTAGCATTATAACTAGAAGTCCTCTTTTGTATTTTTTATATTTGAAGAGAATGTTGCTATTTCAAGAATTATTGAGAATCTTTGCCTTAGCTCTGACCCTGAAAAATAGGTCAAGGCACCTTGGATTCTCAAATCCTTCTATATGTCAAAACCTAGAATAGACCTATCCATTCCAGTTTTCTTCTGTTTACTTTCTTCTATTGCAGTTAACTCTTTTTACAATGTTTCATAAAACTCTGTCTTGGTTTGGGAAGACAGGTATCTGTCCAGGAAAACTGGAGTTTTCCTGGAATAGAGAATGTAACCCCTCCCCCTTCCCTCCAAATTATTATAATTTTGCAATTAAGGGCTTTCAGGCAAAATTATGGAAAGGATAACAATCTCTTTACTAATATTATAACAGTGCAAACAAAACAGTAACTATTACAGAAAATAATACTAAACAGAAAAAGAAACAAGGTGAGACCTCAAGAGCTTTGTTCTCACAAAAAAAAAAACCTGGAGCAGTCCAGTCTTGCTGGGAGGCACCAGGCTGAAGATAGTGAAGCAATCCCGGGCCGGTGGGTGCGATCTGCTCTGCGATGGGAGCTGGAGCGGCAGGGATGTCCCGGAAGGGGGAAAAGGGGGACACAGCGTGTCCCGCTTTCAAGGTATGAAGATAGTAAATTTTCCTCAGGATCGGAACCAGTGAAGAAGATGATTCTTGTCCTGATGCAGCAGCAGTAGCCACGACACGACCTGCCTCCCTGAAGCCAAGGAGNAAACTCTTATGGGGAAAACAATGGCAAAATATACTTTGAGTATGGCCAGGTTTTTTGATCCTGAATTTAGTAGTTAGAGCAATTATTTCACTAGACTGTGAGATATATATGAGAGAAATATTTTTCATTCCTTGTAATGGTGTGGTAAGGATGTTAAGCATGAAAGTCTTCCTACTGTTTTCCAAATGCATTTCTCTCCTGAACTCTGAAGCAATTTTGAGTAAGAAAATGATGACTTGTTTGTACCCTGACACTACTGTTTAAATGGCAACATTTAAATGGCATCAAGGACTTCTATAATCAACTATTTTCTACAAAACACCTTTATTACCAATACTTCAAATAATAGATGTTTTCAAACTATACAATTTCACACATAAACAAGGAAAAAAACCTACTTTCGCTGTTATGTGAAATTAATGAAATATGATTCCTTTAAAGCAGTTACTCATTTATTCTACTTTGCAGCAAATCACTTGGGAATGTTTGCTGCTTTTAATTTGCCAGGGTTTTCTCTTCTACAAATCAAATTAGTAACTGAATCTCTTGTTAGGCAGAATTGTAATGAAACTGGAGCTCAGGGGCAGTTAGGCAGAGCTGCCCTAAGTCTTTGTTTCTGCTGGGGTCTACTGCTTGTTAACAAGATGCCATCATAGGACAAGAGTGCCTAAGGCTTCTTACATGACACAAGAGAGCATTACTGGGGCTACGAAGCTCACTGAGCATCCAAACTCTGTGCTTTATGAACATATGTGAATCTTAGCCACATAGTTTTATTCTTTTGGCGACATTCTCTTCTTGTTATGCAGCTGTATTAAAATATCAGCAATGCTGAAATCTTCCTCTGAAATGGATCTTAAAGCACCCATACTTGTCTTTCTATATTATGATTGTCATGATTTCTGAAGAAAAAGCTTGGTTTTTTTCTCTCTTACAATGATCCTGTACTTTTTTTTTGTAATTCACTGTAAACTCTTGAGTATCCATCAAAGTCCAAGGCTGACTAGTGCATAAAGCAGTTGTAAGGTCTGACACCAGCTTTACAAGAGACCCCTTTTCTGATGGAGTATCCCGGTTACGTTCCTTGTAGGGGCATGATTATGGCACATGTATGTTACATGTGACACTTCCCTGAGCATGGCATCAGGAGAGTTCTGAGCTACAAGTACATCATTAAAAGAAAGGCTCCAAAGTAAACATTTCCCTTTGCAGATTTTTTTCATATAAAACATGCAATTATGCTATGTAGTAAATCAGAATGACATGATACACTTTCCATCTCTTTCCTGTTCAGTAGTGCCATGCTATCCCCCAGACTTCAACTATTCATTCTAGGATTGTCTGTCAAAGAAGGAGACTACTTTATCTGAACAGCTATAAGAACATATTTTTCTTGCAGTCTTGGAGATCTGGACTACAAGGATAAGATGGTAAAGACCTTTCTTCACCTGAAGCATTAGGAAATTTTCCCAGAGTGAATAAATGCAACTGCAGAGCTGCACTTCTTCAGATAGAGCAAAAACCTTTAACATGGCACAGTCTGTTTCCCTTTATGGATTATTGAAAGTAATTTACAGATTACATGGATAGGCAATTCAGAGCCAGTACTTTAGTTTAGCATTTAATTTACAATGGCATTTTGTGTGGAGAACCATGGGTAGGTTTGCCATTTCAGAGAATAAATACTAGAGTCTAGTATGATTCTAACTTGCAGCAAATGCACAGACTCAGCACAACAGAGCTGCCTTAGTAATGTGGGAAAATAGTTATTTCTTGTATTTATCTTGAAACCTTGTCACATGAAATTACAGAATACACCACATGGCAAAAGTCTAAATTAAAGCACAATTTCTAGCTTATATTTCTCCCCATAAAAGCAATTTTCTATCCTGCAGTCTGGGGAGAAAGGGGAGCTTCTGAGTCTTGTTTAACCTAGTAAGTTTTACAGTATTCACCATTACTCTCTGTAGGCAACTTTATTTCACTCTTACAGTTCCTGTGGGGACTATCCCTATGTCTGCTCTTTGGTGAGATTTGCTTTAAACATCTTTTAGAATCACAGAATATTCTGAGTTGAAGGGGACCCATAAGGATCGCCGAGTCCAACTCCTGGCCCTCCACAGGACACCTGAAGAATCACACCATGGGCCTGAAAGTGTTTTCTTGATATCAGATTTTTCAGCTTATGGGAGGAATTCCTTCCCCCCCTGTTTAAAAAAGTTTCTTTTCATTCCTTATCTAAGGATTAGATTTCCCATGTCCCTTTTTGAAGTGAAGTTTCCCAAAGTAATTCTGGGATGCATTTCAGTAGTAACTACAGTTCACTGATTATAAGTAAACAGGATCAGAAGTTTAGTTCAGAAGAAAGGCTCAGTTAGACTCCTTAATGTATATCTTGTTCCAAATGGTCAATAAAACCATAAATGAAAACATCATCCGAAGTGGATAAACGTCAGATGGTATATAATTTAAAGTACGTGTTTCTGGTATCATCAATGACTGCCACTTACAGCACCTACTTTCAGAACTTACAGAAAGAGAGAAAAAACACCCTGATTTAGTTCTGGGTCAAGGGCAGGATTTGGTTCAAAATACAGTCATCAAATAGTGACTTTGTGACAATCACCTATATCCTTATAGAAATATGAGATACTAGTCATAGTTGTTTGCCTTCAATTGGCAGTGGTATATAAAATTGTGAAGCTTGAAAAATAGGAATGAAAAAGAGCAGCTGACAGGATAAAATGGATCATGGAAAATAGATCAAGGCACCACACTAACCAGTCAGAATAAAAATAACATTACAGCAAAAGCTTGTGTAAAACGCCCCATCTCTGAATAAAAAGGAGCCATTTATAATGAAAAAGGAGGATCTTACAGCAAAAATAAATTGGAGATAGGAAAGTTACAAATAAATCAGACCTGGAGAATCATTACCTTTCATAACATTAATATGAAACCATTAACAATGCAAGATGAACAAAGGATCTGAGGAATGTTTTAGTAAATTGTCCAAGGCTATGAATAATTTTACAGACTTATCATAAGCATAGAATCTTCCCAATAGCTGTATGGCCTTGTAATCCTGATTTTTGGGTGAATGGATCTTTATGAACAGAAAGGAATGGTATGTAAAGAAAATTTGAGCATTTCAATACAGAGAAGCTAAGGGAAGCTGGTACACAGACTATTCTTTAGAGGACAGAAGTCTGAGGAATTGTTTCAGTCAGACATGCTAATAAATCATTTTCAATAAGAGATCAATAAATTGGATAGTAATAAATCACTCACATCATGTGAGATTTGCTCAATATTTCAATGTGAAATTGCCAGCATGTTAAGTAGATTACTTATACTTTCAATCACCTTATAGCCAGAGGAAAGGAAGATCACTGCTGGAATTTCAGCTTCCTAGAAGAGTTTAGGTTATTCTGCAACAATGCACAAAGAAAACTGATAAATTCTGCTACACACACCTCAATTAGTAATTTTTAAAAAGCAAGCAAAAGGAAATAACAATTGTTAATCATATAACTTTTTCATGGCATTCAGCAGTAACCAAAATGGGATAAGAAATGATTAGAGAAGTAATAAAAGAACATCCATCAAAAGCTAGTGTATATGGTATGGAAGAAAAAATTATAATAAAATAGAAATTATTGACTCTTGGAGGAAATACTGAAGGATCATGCCTCTACTCTAGATGTATGCTCAGCATGTTTTGCCTAAGCACCTGTGACTGGCCCCTGTCAGAGATGGGATTCAGCAGCCAAGGACTGTTGCTTTGACAAGTAGGACCATCAGCAACTGTATTGCTACATTCCTAATGCTACAGCACTTTGGCAGAAGAGGATGCTAAGGCAATCAAATCATACTCAGATAAACCAGGACAGATAAGAGCTCATATCATATATTTGCATTTGGATTTTGAAGTCAGAATATGTTTTTCAATAACTGGAATAAGTCAGTTAATATTTTTAAGATGGCTATATTTTTTATTATGTGGGAGGTGGGTTTTTATTTTTTTTTGGGGGGGGGAGAGAGGATTAGATTAAAAAAAAAAATAGGACATCTAGTATGCACATCATTTAAATTTAGATCTTTATGTTCATTATATCATGTTACAATTAGAGCCCAGGGGAATGCAAACAATTCTGTCTAAATCTGAGGGAAAGATTATGTAACATTCAGACAAGGTACAGGGTTCATGGCACAGTTACTCAATAGTATAATTCAGATATGAATTTGAACATGATAATCACTATATGTTTTGACAGTTGCCACTGCCATGCCTGGCTGTTACTTACTTAGAAGGCTAGTTTTATGTAATTTTTTATTCTCATAATGTATCTCTTCTGACATTCCTTTGCCTTCAGTCTTGATGTTATACATTCCAGTATAATAATCATAGAACATTCAAACATTTTATAAAAGCACACGAAACTATTATTATGACAGTATGTGTATAACTATCAAAATTTAAAGTAAGTTTTATGAATTCTTTCTTTAAAAATATTGTTCCTGACATTTATATGTAAGACCCTGAATGGTCCCTTCAGAAATACATTCTGAAGAAAATAAATGGGACTGGAAAGAAATATTTTTTACAATGTGCTGTCATTACATCCACTCTATACAACATCTATTGTTAAAGTTCCAGCCAACACTTTTAATACTTATCTGCGTCCCTTCCTTTAAAGGGGAAAGAAATTTTTTTTTTTTTTTTGTTTGGGTGAGAAAGCTGCAGAACTTCTCTTTAAACTGCTGAAGTTTTTCATAGTGGCAGATATACTTTCAAGCAGTTTTTAAAGACACACAATAGGCTATAAAACCCTGGTTTTTTTTGTGTGGCATTTTGTCTGAATGCTATGATACTGCACTGAAAATCACATACCTTCTAAAATGTTGGAAAGCAAGTGTATTACCTCTGCAATAGAGACTGCTGCCCTTTAAGAAAACACTTTTCCTTTGATAATATTTTGAGATATGTCCTGCTGCTGTTCCTTTCAGAGTGCTGCTTTATCTTACTTTCTTGATGCCCTCCTGTAGAGGTAGGCTTCCTTCCCATCAAATCATGCAGTGTGGAGCACATCAGGCTCTGCAGAGTTCCTTAAGTATTTGGTTGAAGGTCAGTCCTGCCATCCAGAAGAGAACAAAAACATAGTTTTATGCTTTGCTACACTTGAAGAAACTTGGAATAATAATAAAAAAAAAAGAACACAGGAATCACTTTCCCAGTATGATGGTGTTAATTTGTAACCCTGCACCTCTATAACTTGTGCAAGTGGAGGGTTGCCAACAGTAACAGCTGGATGCTCAGGTCTGCATATTTTACTTATTTTACAAAGCAGTAGAAAGCAAAGATGCAGGCAAGTTGTACGTGAAGAAGAGGATGGGTTTTTTCTGCTGCTGACACTGTGCCATGGAATTATGGGCAGTGGTGTAGTGAGAATCCTTGATCCCACTGAAAATGGCAAAATTCCTGTTGTTATCACTTAATCTGGCTAAATTAATGTGGAATATTTGGGAACAAATTAGCGAAACCTAGAGTCTCAGAGAAGCAAAGCTTTTCCTGCATTTTGGTTCTCTCACTCTTTATGCCCAAAGCCTGAGCATGAAGAGAAAATACTGCTTTAGGGAGATTATTTGGAATTCCAGAAGGAAAGAGAGCGGGACTTCAGTGGCACTATTTACCTAGAAATAACATTCATATATACGCACACAACAGATATGTCATTAACTTAGAAACACACTTTAGGAAGTTTTCTAAGAAAAATGGACAAAACCATGGTATAGAATAGTAATAGCTTCAAACAACTGGTGTTTGAAAGAAAGTGCTTTGCTTTCATTTTGGGACTTGAGGGAATTTTCTCTCCAAGAAACAATCCTATACTAGCAACATTAGAGAAATATTTGGCACATGATACTTCACGGAACCTACAATAATCTGAATCAAAGAGGTTTGAGTTCCAAAAAGCACAAGAGGCCTCTCTATTATAACCTATAAAGAGGTAGGAAACTTTGGATTATTGCAGTAAGACTGAAGCTTTTCACAGAATCTTCATAGGGTCATTGAATGGCCTGGGTTAAGAGAGATCTTCAAGATATCTGGTTTCAATGCCCCTGCCATGGGCAGGGACAATTTTCACCTCAATTTCAAAGATTTCAAAAGTATATTTATTGTATGTTTTACCTCACACACTGAGCATTCAGTCTTTATGATCAAGAATAGATATTAATAATCAAAAAAGTGATGGTAGAAATAATTTAAAAGAGTATTTTCAAAACATTTTTTCCGTAAAATTAATAACAACCATAGAACATGCATTGCCAAAGTATGGCAAATTGTTTCTTGACCATAATGGGAAAGCTTTATATAACTCCTGCCTTTAAGTTGATTCTGGAAGTCACTCTTTTAAAATTAGCTATGAAACTCTTGATTCACATCACCACAACACTGTTTCAATTACATTCTGTGTTTGTCTTTGCTTTGTGCATATCATCCTTCCAGGGGTTTTTTTTCTGCTTTCTTTAATTTTCTTTGTCTCTACAAGCAAATATATTTTTCATTTTATACAAATGATAAAGTGATTTTTAGTGATTCGTCAGGCTCATAAGTCACTGTTACCATAGCATCTGAGGCCTTCTTTATGATCTTTAGGCTCTTACACAGATGAAGACCAACATAACAATAAGGTGGCAAAAATTCTTCTTTTCTACATGGAAAACAGAAAAACCACTCTGCTAAAGCATGAAAGAAAGAAGCACTGGGTTGGATTTTCCAATTATAAAACTTCCTTTCTGTCATGAGTTTTCCAGTGATACAGAATCATTGAGTTTGGAAAAAACCTCTAAGATCACTGAGTACAACCATTAACTTAACATTCCTTAACCTAAACATATATTTTCACTTCTGCGTCAAGGTGCATAGATTGAGCTTATGCTGTCTAAGCAAGCAGTACTATTAGAATCTTATTATATGTAAAAATACATTTTAATTCAGTTTATATTAGTTTCTACCTCAATCTCAATTATATATGCGTCACTTTTATTAATTTAATAAGCATTCTTTGCTTGTAATTCCAGTGTTAACGAAAGACAACATAATTGCTTTTAGGAATTTACTGTTACTGTATTTTCTGTGAATTATCAAGTGAATATTATGTACATCAATCATTGTTTTAGTGCTGAAAAAAATTTCAATTACAAGAATAATTCACATTTTAATAACGCTAAATGGTGTTACATTATGTAAGAGTCCATTGTCAAGATACATCATATTCAGGTTTCCTTTCATTTAATAAGAGAACCAATGAAGAGGGAAAAAAAAGCGATATAACTTTACTACCTTCATATTTTCATTTCTGTTAAATATCACACTGGATATGGTTCACATTTATCAATTTGAGTATGCAGCAGTTATGGGCTGCTTTTGTGTATGTAATTTCTTTCATTAATTTTCCCACAAATCAAATACTATGAGAAGAATAAGGGGAAATAAAGATATTAGTTTCATAAATATCTTAAAGACAAATAAAAAACTGCATCATGAATCACTGGTACATTATTCTTTTTCTCTGTCTTTCATCTGGAGGGTGAGAAATCAGAAATTTTCATGTAATTTTACTTCTTTTTTTTTTTTCTTATAATAAATCAGACAGATTTAAATGGTTTCCAGCCTTGTTTTCCTATGCTTCCTTACTGAATTATGTAAGAAATAAAAATTAAGGTCTCGGTTTTGGGGCTTTGTTACTTTTTTATTTTTTTTGTGAAGAGGTGCATGTATTTCAAAAGAACATGCAGTCACAAAAACATTTACTAAATTAGTATCTCATCTTAAAGAAGCAGTCATCCTTCCTTTGACAACTAAAATATTAATTTGCATTTTGAATCTTTTTTTCTTACTGTGCTTTCCAAGCTGCCTCTGACAGGGTTCCCTTTTCCTTTCAAAATACCATGTCTTTTTAAGGACATAAATCCTTAAAAATCTTACAAAAATATATAATTAAGTCTTAAAAAGTAATGCAGGCTTTGTCCCCTGAAAGAGGAGGTGGTGTTGTGAGGCTTAGGCACCACAGAGGCTGGGAGGGGAGTGAGGTGAAAAACTGTTCCATGAAAGGCTGATGTATGAACCTGAACCTTAGTGCTAGTGGTAAGTGGCCAGGAAAATCAACTTTTTAGCCCCACAAGTTGTGTTCCAAGTTTTAGTCTGACCAAGATGAATACCCCATCCCTTTGAGAGCCTAAGAGAAGCAGTTATGTCATTCTCCCAGGGAAAAGATACACATAACCAGAGATTTCCTCAGCAATTTCCCTTTCTCACTGCTCAGTGAAGTCAGCCTGCACAGTTCCTCCTGATTTCCTTTCTCCCACATTTGGGGATCTGGATTACCTTGTACAACCCAACCCCACCCCACCTGGCACTGGTGACCTAACCCCAGTGAGACCCAAACTGTGAATTGCTCAGGTGCTGAATACCAGCACCTTCTCCACCTGTGTGTTTATATACTACATAGGTATGTAAAGATCTAATAACCATACCAGCAGCTATGCTTTCTGCAGCTAGGAAATATCTGGTGAGATTTTAAACCTGATTACAAAACGTGGTTGAGAGAAATGAACTTACCAGATATCATGTTTCATACCTTTTTAAATGTTGGTAGCTGCAGCCTGATTTCAAGAAAGGAGGAAAGTTGTACATCTCTTAGCAGCACTACCTAATGTCTTTTGGCTTCAAACTGTGCCACTGGTGGTACAAGACAAATTAATTTCATCTTGACTGCTTTGTCAATCAGCATAAGAAGATACTAAATCACAGTAGAAAAGACATTGTTATTCAGTGATTATTCTCCTGGGATACCCTAAAACAGGAAGAGCAGTCAAGAGTTTCATATAGCGCAGGACAGTAATTATCTCATGACAAGTGTGGTCCCTGGAGATCACTTTAGAGCTATTTAAAGGTATTGTAGAGAATAGTGTATATATATGTTGTAGTAGAAGATGACAGAGATGGCACTTTACAGTAACAAAAATGAATTCTAGCTGTCTGTGAGGTACACACTGATTAATTTAAAGTGTTAACAGCCAATTGAACACTTCTTCAGTTGAAGCATATTTATTACACAGTTTAACAACCAGTTAATCACACTTTAAAGCTGTGGCATAAGAAAGAAGTTGGAAAGAAACAACCTTTTCTTTTTCCAGTCATTTATTTACCTTGGTGCAAAGCACTCTCTTTTTTTTTGTTTTTGCCTGTTAAAACTACTTTGAAAATGCAAGGGCATTTTCCTTTTTTAAAAAAAAAAAAATTAAAATGCACCATTTTTGAGGCAAATGTAGAATACTGATAAAGAACGACTGTTGAAGCTATGGTTTGAGTTCTGGGGAATGTCAATAACTGACCTGAAGTGAAATCAGTTTACAACTCCTGCAATAAGATATTCAACCACTTTGCCATATGCCTTATTCCTATCTTGCAATTCACATTTGCTTACACTGTTCTAACACTAAGCTATTTTAATAACCCTGGAAGACTGAATATGGTAACCGTTTCTCCTCCTAATGGAAGGACAACAACTGAAGTATTTTTTCTTTAGCCTAAAAATTTCACTTTCACTCAATATACTTGATTTCTCTTTCTGTCAGATCAAACTGTGTCATAAATATAGCATTTTTGCTTGAGCGTTTGTGTAAATGTGTAAGAATTTTTTTCCTGAACTATCTGCTCTCCTTGAAAATGTGACCTCTTGAATATGCATAAATACTTGCATACACACTTATTGTGTGAAAAAAATTACTACCATAGCTGAAAAAGACAGCAAATTATTAAATTATAATACAAATGTATTGATAGGTTAGTGCTAAGTAGACTTTAAAAGTAAATTCTGCAACTTGATGTTTAGGAAATGGTTACTATAAAATACATCCCCATTTACTGATTTGAGACAGGGTATTATTCTTAGACTTACCAAGAAGCATATGAAGACAAGCTTAGTAAACATGTGTGGATGCAATATGCATTTGCCATGCATAATAAAGTCAGGGGATCAAAGAACTACATTTCTGTAATATTGATTACTCTTCTGCGTAGCATGAAAATGGAAAAAAAAAATAAAAGTGGTCATAACATATTTCCAAATTTTGTAAGGTCCCCTGGGGCATATGCTGATCTTAAAATGGCACAGGAAAAAAAAGAGCAATATGATTTTGAGGAAATTATTTACAAATAATATTTATGAAGTGTCAGTGAATTTGTATTTTCTTCTTTTTCCTTTTCTGCAAGTAGTCTGACTAAGATAAAAGAATAGAAAAGACATTACATCGTTGCCAGTATTCTTGTCACATTTTTAATAAAGGACTAAAAAGCGTATTAATTTCTGAGGAGTGTAAGGACACCTTAACAGAAATAGAGGAGCTTTCACAAAGGAAGAAATCAGAAATTCATGCCAAAAAAAGGTAAAATTCATCCTTGGAAAGGGGCCAGCACATGGTCCACATTCCATTAAATTTTACTATAACAACTTCATTGAGTCTCATGTAATGTTGTTCCCAATGCCTGCTCCCAGGATGGATTTCACACAGGATAATGGAATACAGAACAAAGGCCAGAGAAAGCATTAAGATCTGTAATGTTTACAAGACATAATAAAAATATATTCTGCTTAGACATAAATAAAGTTTGAAGCAGCATCAGTAGATGCATCGCAGGTTAAAGTATTGAATGAACCAACAGTTGTTTTTTCATGTCCTAAACTTATCTGGAGGCACTTGCTGTGCCCATGCTATCCTCTAGACACTTATTATTCCCTCATTAGCATTCTCTTCTTCAGGTCTTCAGTACAACACAGAAGGCATCATAACCTACCCCCCTACAGCACATCCCTGTGTCTTTGCAAAATAAAGCCCTGCTTACAAAAGGCTAAAAGATCACCTCCAACAGACAACTCAGGGTCACATGAGTTTCAACTGCTTCACAGTTTAACCTTTTGTTAAAAACCAGTCTGTGAGAAGAGGGATTACTTTTTTCCCCCAAATCCCATGGGTAGTTTCTGAAGGCAAATCCCAGTGTTCACGTGTAAGCAGAAAACAAGAACCAGAAAATGCTAATTTTAGGAAACAGAATGTTTTCTATATTTTTAACAGAACTGAAGCTATTTAAAAAACAGCCCAAAAAAACCCAGAAAAAACAAAAGGGTTTTGTGCTAATGAAAATGATATGTTCACAATCCATATATTTTAGCTTAAATTATTTTTTTGTAGCTGAGTGGGATGAAACTTTTAAAAGCCTCTCAACTTTACCAGTGGTGGTTTCATTTTACCACTGTTTGTAATTTTCTACTTACACTAACATAACAAATGTGGTGCCTCCAGCAAAAAGCTAAAGGTTGATGAGAAAGAGGATGAAAAAGCACCTAAATGTTAGGCTAGTCAGCAAGATTTTCAAGTTTGTTAAAATTAATACAAGCTATCATTAGAGTACTCTACAGTTCAGTGCTTCATAAATAGGAAAAACAAAGCAGTAATGTTTTTTGTAGCTTTCAGCTTGACTTTTATGGGGTTTCATCTTCCTCTAACAAATAAGGATGCAGAAAAGCTCATAAAGCTTCCAGTATAGGCCAACAGTATAATAATTCATTGTGTGCGTCCTGAGCCACTTTACAACTTGAATGCATCCAGAATGATTGAAAAAATATATCCTAATTACATAAAATACAAAAGCCAAGAACAAAGAATTATCTCTCTGTGCTCTAGGGTGAAGGTGGATAGCTCTTCAATACTTTGCCTGCTTCATTGACTGACCCACTCTGGGCAGAGGAAAATAAAAAAGTTTCTTCACTTCTGTCTGCTGAGTCCCAGGTACTGAAGAATAGTAGGGTTCCTTCCAACTAGTGATTGATATTTCATAAAATGAAATAAAACATCAAAGTATAACTTAATAATTTATGCTGCAAAAAGCATGGCAAAATGGTTCAGACTGAGTACTGAGGCTGCTTCAGAAAATGACATTTTGGGAGAATCAGTGCCAACTAACTTCAAATTTTCAGAGTTTATTCAAAATGAATGAGTGCATTACTTACCATATGATTTTGTCAGGATAGAAAGTAATTCCCACAATGTTTTAAGTCATTCACAACCTTGATCACTTGCAGTGAAGCTTTCTGTGTGTGCCAAAAAATCAAAAGACTTGAGAATATCAAAGAGGGTGAAAGAATTCTTTGGTAATACCCTGAGTTACTCAAATATTGTTTAAAAACATTTGAAATTCTGAATGATTAATTTATTCAGAGAATCACAGAGCATTTCTTAATAAAGGTTCTATGCAGGGAAGCATACAGTTGCTCAGATGCCTATAGTACAATCATATCTTATTACACTAATAAATATTTAACTAACCTGACTCACAGAAATATATAAAAAATCATGGAAAATTAAGTGAAAATAAATATCTGGCTACAATCCCAGTGGCTAACATAAACTATGCCTTTGTATATAATCAATTATCAAGAGCTATTAAAAGCCCCTGGTCCAATAAGGGACTCTTGAACAGAGAAGGTAAATATTTGGCCAACATAGAACTGAAGGTATTTTAGGCTCTTCAGTGATGCAAGGGTTTGACAAAGAAATATATATGTAGACATTCAATAGCATATAGTTCTAAAAATTGACATAATAGTTTTAACATCCACATAATATTTGTAATATGGACTGCCTGGATACCATGACTTTTTCTTTTTTTTTTTNCTAGAAGTAGCTAGAAAAATGAGTGTCATCACCTTTTTATACATAAAATGTAACATTTAGAAGGAGAAAAAGCATCAGATCAATCCAAAATTAAATTTTTCAGTGGCAATCTGAGAACTTCCATGCAAGGCAGCAGCACTTCTCTGCTCTGGAACTGTAACATCAGATCATTACTTTTACCATGTTCAAAACCAGTGTTTCTAAAGAGCATAAATGAAAAGAAATATTCTTTCTTTTTGTTCAGGTATGAAATATATGTTAGAGGACCTGTGGACATGAACTGAAAAGTCAGCTTATTTTTACCAGCATTTTACAAAGTTGCAACAGATAAAATAGGATCTAATCTTTCTCCTTTTAGAGAGAAACAACAATAGTTATCATTATTCAGAGCATTTTCAAGTGCCACAAAGTCCCCAGGGAAAAGGACACACCTGGTTGCACAGGCATGTCTGCAACCACCTAGTGATTTCAGCTCAGTTGTGAGCTGAGCCTTCAGGGCGATGCAAAAGGAAGAGACAGGGTCTTCATCTGGAGGTTCATCACAGGGGTACAGGGGCAAAGAACCAGAAAACCAGGGAGAGCAAGGACTTATATAGGTAAGCCAGGGGGTGGGGTTACACAATTTGGCTAATTGGACAGAGGATTGAGAAATGAACCAATCAGGGGGAGGATCAAAAATGGACCAATCAGGTAGGGGAAAAGGAGGAAGTAGGGAAAGAACCAATGAGGTATAACTGATTGATATATCAATCACGAAGCCTCATGGGTGGAACACATTTTCTTGCCCTGAAGGAGAAAGCAGTCTCCCAAGGTTTCTCCCTTAGGGGAACTGTGGGTCTGATTTTCTGAGTCTGTGGAGTTTTCAGCCTGTAGTAGCTGATTTTCTTCTTCCCTTGAGAGAATTCATTCTTCTCAAGGACAAGTGAATGTAAATAAGCCTTCATATGTAAATAATCTCTTCATAACACATCTAGGTTCTCACACAACCCTCTCACAGGTGTTGTTTCTATTATTTAACCAACGAAGAGAAGTGTTGTCTTTACTGACCAATTATACGGTTCCTTAGCACAGCATGTTATAAAAAGGCTCTGCAAAATTGTAAAATTGATCTTCCTTCTACCTGGAGTCAAGCTCTTCATTTTGTGTCCAACAGTGATAGGGAACTACTGAGTACTTGAAACCTAAGGGCTGCTCTCTCCACAAGGGAGAGCCTCCACATTACCAACTGGCCCACTGGCCTCCACAGGATCTTTTTCTCCTTTTCCATTACTTGAATAGGAATTTTTCCACATGCCTTATGCATGTATTTTTATCCCTGCAAATATTCAGAGGCCATCTGTAAACAATCAATCTCAGAAGAACAGAGGCATCAAACAGAGTACCCAAAGTCCAGATGACTGTTCCTTACTGGTAAATGTTTCACCCTGAATCAGTCAGTGACTCAAAATTTGTGCCACCTTCTGCACAGCTGTGTGTTATGATGTAACCATTCATCAAGGAGGAAATCCATAAATTCATGAAATATCCACAAACCAGAATTTTATTATCAGATTATAAGAACTGTGAGAGATTCTGCCAGCATATTCCTGTAAATATTTATAGTTCACTGACAACAAGTATGACTGAGATTCAAGGGTGAAACCTGAAAGAAAAACTCCTGTCTCCCTAGCTGAAAATGATGGTAGGGCCAGTGAGTTTAATTTGTTACTCCACGTGGACTTATTAGTATGGAATTCTTTCTTCTCTAGCATGTAGAACAAAGATAAGTGGCAGACAGAAATCTATGAGGCACAAAGTTTTACAGTAAAACAAAAACAAAAAAACCTAAAAACAAACAAAAAAGAAGAATAAAGTATGCCATTTCTACTCATTTCCACTATAATGAAGTCCATTTGGCTTCAGCTTTAGAAGCAAGCTATTTTAGGCTCTCTAGTGATGCAAGGATTTAACAGTCAGTGAAATATATATTAAAAAACTGAAAGCAAATATGTGTAAAAATGTTGCCTCGGTTTGTGAAGACAGGTATCTGTCCAGGAAAACTGGAGTTTTCCCGGAGTAGAGAATGTAACCCCTCCCCCTTCCCTCCAAATTATTATAATTTCGCAATTAAGGGCTTTCAGGCAAAATTATGGAAAGGATAACAATCTCTTTACTAATATTATAACAGTGCAAACAACAACAGTAACTATTACAGAAAATAATACTAAACAGAAAAAGAAACAAGGCGAGACCTCAAGAGCTTTGTTCTCACAAAAACCTGGAGCAGTTCGGTCTTGCTGGGAAGCACCAGGCTGGAGACAGTGAAGCAATCCCGGGCCGGTGGGTGCGATCTGCTCTGCGATGGTAGCTGGAGCGGCGGGGATGTCCCAGCAGGGGGGAAGGGGGAACACAGCGTGTCCCGCTTTCAGGGTACGAAGATGGTAAACCTTTTCTCAGGATCGGAACCAGTG
>WEIU01002270.1:0-11577 GCA_013389925.1 Aegithalos caudatus
ACCAGCCCTGAGCAGGGTGTGGGTGGGAATGCTCCCCTGCTCCAGCTGGGGAACCTCGCGGCTGTGGGAGGAGCTCTGCTGTCCCTAGGCCCCCCAGGAATACCCTCTGGAGCGGTCACCTCCGCCAGGCTTCTCCAGAAATCCGGGCTCCAAAGCTGGATGAAAGATTCCCGTCTCAGAGATTGAAGCTGTTAAAGAAAAGCAAGAGGCCTGAAGAGCAAACACTGGTGCACAATGTCAGTGTCAAAAGGTGGGGGAAAACAGATGTGAGGAGGGGAAAAGAGTGCTGGATAGATGGAAAGCCGCTGGAAAAACCGGAGTCTCGGTGACGCCGCGGCACAGGACGCTATCCAGACACTGGCAGTGCAGGAATATTCAGCCTTGTAAGGCAGCTTCTCCAGTCAGAGAAGTGCAGAAAACCAGGTTTGGGGACTGCAAACCCAGCGTGGGGCCATGGCAGAGCTCAGGGCACTCCCAGTCCCAAGGACAATCCCCTGGCCCTGTGTGGCCTCCCCAGGGCACGGAGCTGGGCCCTACAGCGGGGCCTGCCCGCAGAGAGGGGGAGGCAGCGCTTGGGCCCGGGCTGAAGAGGAACAAAACACACTGAGATGGTCGCTTCGCTTCATGGAAACTTTATAAACACTTGCAAAAATCTAAGCTTGTACACATCACAATGGCTCCAGGGCTGATGCTGGGGGTCTGCCATGCTGCACAGCTGTCACTCCTGGGCCACTGGCAACAGGGATTGTGCTCCCAGCTGCAGGGATTGGGACCCACAGCAGCAGGAACTGGGTCCCACAGCAGCAGGGACCGTGCCTTATGGCAGCAGGGATTGGACCCTACGGCCCCCCACCAGCACAACCAGCATCCCCTACCACTCCAGTTGCTGGTCCCCAGTGTTCAGCTGCACCCACAGGTACAGGAAAAATCAGCATAGACATACAAGTGACAAAGAACTTCAAAAGGACACCATGAAATAGTCTGCAAGAAGCTGCCTTTACCCACTGCTCACACTGTCAGACTGAAACCAAACAACCCTTGTGTTCTCCCTACCCACGGAGCCTGGCTCTGGGGGTCTGTTCTGGGCAGTGGACACAGGCAGGAGGAGGATGTGGCAAGCCACTGATCCCGCAGAATGTCACCTCCAGAGCCACCCGCATCAGAAGAACCCAAGGAGCTTCCCAAACTGACAGGTTCGAGGGATCCCCAAATGGCAGCCCAAAGCAAGAAAGACAATTGGGAAATGCTGGCCTTTTGTGTGGGAGCCGCAGCCCCAAAATCCCCAACAGGGCCAGGGGTTGATGTGCTGCAGGCTGGTCAGAGCAGCTCGCTCCAGCTTCAGCTCCATCCTTCCTGTCCAGAGATCCCTGATCAGAACTGCTGTGCATTGTCCTTGAGCCCCTGGCAAGGGGCTGCAGCAGGAGGGGCCCAGCACAGCCCCAGGTGCTGCCAGTGCATTGGCACAGCCTCAACTGCCACAGCACAAGGCTGGTTTGGTTTTAAAGCCACTTTCATGTGCCAGGCCTAGAGGAGGGAGCAGCTGGGGCACTGCTGAAGTCAAGGGAGTGAGAGCACCATGGACATGACACACGTGAGCGCCAGTGTGTGCCATTCAGCAGTAGGAGGCATGAGGTCACACAAAAGCAAAGCGCCAGGCAGGACACAGCAGGCTCAAGGGATGGAGCACCCAGGAAGCAGCTGTGGGAATGTTTGGCCACATTGTTTAGCAAATGCTCTCAGCACCTAAAGAAAACCATTCAAAAGGGGGGAGTCATCTTTGGGCAGGTGGAGGAAGCAGGGAAGCAGCTCTCTGCCATGCACAGCCCTGGAGCTGGGCTCCAGTGGCAGCTGGAGCAACAGACAAGCCTCTACTGCTACAGAGGTCCTGGCCAGGGACACTTCCAGGGCCAATGGACATCATCCAAGGACCATGGCTGAGGGACAGCCTGGGCATATTGTACAGAAATGAATAAACAAGCAAACAAGAAACTGGGTAGTTCTTAAAAAGTCAGTGGGTTTGACCCACAAACATTGAGTTTCAGATCCTCAGCACCTCTGGGCTGGCCACCGCAATCACCCAGGATGGAGACTTCTTGGTGGGCCTGTGAGAAGTGGATCTGGTGGGAGTGTGGCTCACATGGAAGAGGAGGCAGTGGAGGAAGGGGAAGAGTACCTGCTGCCCCCTTCCCCCAGCTGAACCCTTGGAAGCTGCTGACCCGAGGGTGCTGCCTGAGAGCTGAGCCCAGGCAAGGCTGTGGCCATGGCTCAGGCCAAGTCCCTGGCCAAGCTGCCTCTGTCAGCATGGTGTCCCAAGACAGGGATGTCCAGGAGGAGATGAGGAATCATCCCACAGAGCTGAGCACAGTGGTTCCCCTGTCCCTGCCCAGCCTGAATCACCATGGGCAGCGTTACCAGGCACGGCTCTCCCACACACTGACACAGACCAGGTGAGGAACACAAACACAAAGGGGCTTCACAGGGCAAGGGGGGAGTGCAGCTGTTTTGCCCTTGTATCCAAACACAGGGACTCAGCTCTTGTGCTGTCCAAACACCCTTCTCAAAGTGTGTTTCCTGAAATTGAGCAGGTGAACAGGCGGTCCATGTTCCCCAGTCCTGCCCATGCTGCCGTCACCTGCGTGGGCACAACATGGGCACTGTCACAGCCTGCAGGGAGGAGAGGAGGGAGGGCAGGGAACAGTTCAACACAGATGTGTGGGCAGGACCTGCTCTCCATCGTGGTCTCCCTCTCCAAATTTCTTGAGCCACTTGTGGCTCAAAAATCATTGTCCAGTAAGATAGCTGCTCTCCAGGGCACTGGCACTGGCAAGGCTCAGCTCTTACTCCTGGGTCACAAACACAGAAAGTTTCCGGGGTCCAGCTGGGCTGAGGTGTGCTTAGAAAGCCTGGAAGAAGAAAATAAGCTCCATGTTATGTGCAGCAGTGCAAATCCAGCAGAAATGGCAGAACCACTAAACTCCCACAACCCTCAAAATGCTGACTTTGTATTACACGCCTGCTTTCCGTTTATTATTTCATTTGTTGTCATAAACACGTACCTTTAGTCTCAGCTCTCATCACTTGGGATCCTGCCTTGTGGTGATGAAGAGCTGGATAAAAGGAAGTAGAAGAATAGAAAAAAAATGAGTGCAAGAAGCAAGCTCCAATTCAGCTCCACAAGCTCCTCGAGGCTGGGTAATGGGCAGGGAGGTATCTGTTTTGCAGTAGAACAAATGTTTTCACTCAGTACTAGCAGCAGCAGTCTCAGACTTACACAGAAACCTGCTCTCCACTGGGCAGAGGTTGGCAGCTTTTCAGAGCAGGAAGCTGAGGCTTTGGCCACATATTATCACAAATGGCACCTTCTGCCCCTCAGTGTGTCCCCATGACCCCCAGATCCCTGTCTGCACATCCCCTGTGCTGGACCAGCTCTGCTCTCTTGGCAGCTGCTGGGACCTAACCAGCCCTCATCACATCAACCATGACCTGATTTTCCCACAAGGTCTGAGTACAATAGGCACTACACCATGCAGATCCACACACACGGTAACAGGGATCCACAGGGATATTTCTCACTTGGCAGATTTAACTTACCAAGTCTGTATCTGGGCTCACATTTTAGGCTTTGTGCTTGTTTAGTTTCAGTGTTTTAGCTGAGCCTCATCTGCTGTTTGTGAGTATGAGACAAGGCAGGCCTGGGACTGGGGCTGTCTGTGCTGGTTCTGCCTCAGAGGGAGCACCCTGTCCTGCAGGGCTGCTGCTATCCACGTGCTACCTTCCCTGTGCCAGCCTTACCTGCCTGTTCTTCGGGAAGCTGTCTCAAAGAACTTGGTCCTAGAGGCCACCCTGCAAAGAAAACAGAAGTCTCTCTTCTGATTTGACCTGGCAATTTGCTAATGAGATTTGCTAATGAGATCAGGGGAATGAGCTGCAGCATTGGCAGAACTGAGGAGATCATCTTCCATTGACAGTTCTTGTGCCAAAGCACAGCTGGGCTCTTTCTGCCCTCACACCACCTGCCAGCACTTTTGGCTGCTTATAGAACCATGGAATCGTTTGAGAATTTGGCTTGGGAAAGATCTCCAAGATCATGGAGTCCAACCTTTGATCAAACACCACCACACCAACTAAAACATAACACCGAGTGCCACATCCAGGCATTTTTCTGTGCTCTTGCCTATAGTCCTATGTGAATCCATTCCCTTTATGGTCTTTCCTTCAGTGTTATGTGCTCCTGCCTGAGCTCAAGAAAGAGAAGTTCTCCCAGATAGTTCTGGCACAGTCCTGATGCTCACAGCACCTCTTGTTTTCTTTTGGTTAATTCCCACTAAAGCCAGCAGGGTTTCTGGCTCTCAAAATCTGGAAGAAATCTTAGGATGAGATGAAGCTGAACTCCATCCAGTTTCCTTAAGAAGATCCAAGCTGGATCTTGTCCTGCCCCAGAAAGTGTGTCATTTGAGAGTTTTGCTGGGGGCAGGCAGGGAGGGGCTCAGCTCCACTGACTCAGGAACAGCAGGGAAGGGGATAGGACAAGGCTCAGCCGTGGGGCTGTGCTTGAGCAGCTCCAAAGCTTCAAGTTTGCCTTTGCTGTGGCCCCACTCCCTGCCCTGGCCATGCCCTCTGCTCATCTTTCCAAGTGACACTCAAACCTGCACTTGCCCCACTGCCAAGGGGACATCCACAGGCTCCCACCACTGAGTCCCCAGGTGTCCCCCCCAGCACCATGCACCCCCCACAGGCTGCTGGCTTACACAGATGAGGGCATCTCCTCTGCTGTCCCTGCTATCAGATCTGGCCTCTGCTCCAGCTTTGCAGGAATGGGAGTTCGGCACGGTGGATCCGGCGGTCTCACAGGGGGACGCGTTATCACGGGCTTATCACCATGGGAACGTGGCTTAGGGACACCATCACAGTCACCTGCAGGGATGGAGATGACAAACACTGAGCAGGAAGCTCTGGCAGAGGCCAGATATTTATGAAGGGGCACTCAACAGGTCCGTGGGTTTAGTTCTGTCCCTCTGCCTTAATACTCTCTCACTGACTGTGGCGAATAGCAAGAATGGAGGAGTAGATTCCAGGGAAGGGAAGTTCCCACTCTACCTGCCCCAGAAAAGCCCTCCTGGCACTTGGAACAGGGGCTGGAGCTGGACCTGCAAGGACAAACTCAATGTAGTTGCTGACTGTGAAGCTGAAACTTCTTGGGAACAACAAGTGTTAATCAAACCCCGTGCAGTGCCGCTCTGTAAAAGGGAGAGGAAAAGCACAAACTGGTGATTCCTGCGGCTGAGCTTTCATCCTGGACAGTGACACTACCTGTCCTCTCCTCAACTGCTTTTCTTCCCCAATATCCAGCCAACCTTGCTATTCACTTTACCCTTCAAAGTCTTTAAGAGTCAACAAGGAATGAGTGTCAGACTTCACTGTGCCCATGTTGTGGTCTCCCAGCCCCTCCTGCTGAGCTACACGGACAGGACTGAAGGGGAGAATCCCTCCCCTTAGCCCAGGGAGGGCTGACTCGGGCACCTCGGGCTCCTCCTGCCTGGCTCTGGCCAGGCCCCTGCTGGGTGCACACTCACCCTCTCTGCCACAGATGCCGGGCCGCGGTGCCGGTCTCCTGGCCTGCAGCGTGGCGGTCCTCAGGGCAGGGCTGGTCACCACCCCGTTGGCCGCCCTGCCAGCTGGCTTCGCCCCTCCATCCTGCAGCCTGTTCCCCAGCTTCCCCAGCTCGGGCTCCGAGCGTGGCGGGGGCCGGCTCTCGGCGGGGGGACGCCCCGGCTNGGCCGCGGTGCGGGCAGGCGGCTGCGGTGCAGGGGCTTGGGGGCCTCCATGCCCCCCCCGTTGGGGGTCTGGCCGAGCCGCTCTGCTGTGGAGACAAGAGGGCAGAGAGCTGTGGGGTTAGTTCTCTGTGTGCCACCAAAGCCACTCGTCCCACCCCTCTTGCTGTGCTATAGAGCAGGAGCTCTGCTATGAATCTGCTCCCTGCAGCCTTGGGCAGTCCAAGGTGAATGCTTCTGCTCCCAGGTCAGGGAAGCACTGAAATGCAAGGTCAGCCCCAACTCCATTAGCAGTCTGGGAGTTTTAAAGAGCAACATGAATCAATCATGTTTTGCTAGTGCCACCACGTGCACTTTATACCTAAACATCATCAGAGCTCTGAAAACTAATGGAGAAAGAGACTTTCCATCCCTTTGGTGACTGTGGAATCAGGGCACAGCCTGCAGTGTCAATTAGAATAAATCAAGTTCAGAAACATGATCTTAAGCTGTTGTGCCTTTTGCTGTTAATCCAGCTGACTGTAAGGAAATGCTGAAGCCCTTATCATAATGTAAGAGTAGAACTTGGCCTAGAAAATACCTTCACTGTATCCTAAAAAAGCTCTTTGGAGTTCTTGCTCTGGATGTGGAACTGCCAGCAGCTGAGCCAGCTTGAGACCTCCTTGGGCCTCCTGCAGCACAGACATCCCTGGCTACCATCCCACCAGAATTCCATGCAGATTTTTTGCCTCTGATGCCATAAAACCTCTCCTTTGGGCCTCTCCTGTGCCAAGAATCAGCCTTAGATTAGCTAATGGTAAATGCAGCAGGTACGAGAAAAACCCAAATCCCACAAAGTCTGACTTTGTGACACGATGCAACCAAGGTATGAGTGTTTCTGTCTTTCCTTTTTCTCTGAACAGCCCTCACTGCCTCCTGTGTCCAGGACCCAGGAAGTGCAGCTCTTCTGTTGTTATTTCCATTGCTCCTGGAAAGGTGTTAGGGGAAGCAGGAGGGGTGAGAGGCAGGTAAGGCATCAGGAAACAGATGGACTGACCTCTGCTCTCCTCCACAGAGGCACTGAAGAAGACAGGTCTTTCCCTCAGGGGACGCTTGGAGATGGTGATGGGCTTGTGCCGCCGGGCAGCCACCCTGGGTGGGGGCACCAGGGGGGCTGTGGTGTCTTCTGGGGGGCCAGAGTAGATCTGTAAAGGGAGACATGTTCAGGTGACCCGACACCAAGGGGCTGCTGCCTCCCCTCCCGCTGCAGCTGGCCCTGCCATGACATTGTCCCCACCACTTACACCTCCCCGCCATTGACAATGTCCCCACCACTGACACAAACACTGTCCCCACCACTTACACCGTCCCCACCATGGCTCTGTCCCTGCAGCTCAGCAGGAAGATCACAAACACAAATCATTTGTAGAAGCAAATTCCCCTAGAGCAGATGAGGGCGGCTTTGAAGCTTTGGAGCAGACAGCTTCCAACCAATATCAAGATTCCCATTATCAGAGATATGATCCACAAAACACCCAAACCAACGCTGCATTGTTTCAGCTCTAACACTAAAACCCTTCAGCTCTTGGCTTACAATGATGTGTTTGGCACCAGAAAATTACCTGGGATGAAATACTGGCATAGAAACAATGCTACTGAGTAGTTTTATCTCCTTTTCTCACTGGTCACGTGGCACCTATTTAGTTGGGACTAATTGAGAGGTTCTCATTTATGTCAGGGCTTTATTTAAGAGCTGAAAAAGAAATACATCTGAAGAGCTGAAACACCATATCAAGGTCCAAAGCAGCTGCTCCTGTGTTCTTCCCAGGGATGTTAATTGAAGTTATATCAGGCTTTAAAGCCCGGGTTACTATGGAGAGGTGGCCTGAGCTGCTGAGCCCAGAGGCTGCATTGCCTGTCCTGGGAGATGTGGAGCTGGTCCCTTCCTGGCTGCAGCCCAGAGGAGGAGAGCTGTGCCAGCCCCACTCGCATGCTGGGTCACCACACCCTTGGGCCACACTTCAATATGGAAAAACAACATTATTGCATCACCCAGAAAAAAGTCTTAACATGAAGAAAAAAACCTTAACATTCTGCTTTGATTAAATGCTTAATTTTTGTAATTCAAAACAAAAGTATATTCCTCCTTCTCCAGGCCAAAGAGCAGGGCTAGGAGACCAAAATGGGGGATGGAAGAGGAAAACATGCCCCATGTTTAAACTTCTTGGTCCCAAGCCTGTGCCTGGTGAGGGCAGGCAGTGGCAGACAGCTCCCCACTCCTCAAGGTCAGGGTGCTCTGGCCCAGCCTGGGCTGGCTCTGGATAAATCCATGTGCTGGGACCAGGCTTTGCTCCTGACAGCCTGGCCCACTCTGCACGAGGAGAGGAGGAACAACACAAGAATCACAGAATGGTTCAGGCTGAAAGGGCCCACGTCTGGTCCATCCTCCCTGCTCAAGCAGGGTTTCCATAAAGCAAATGGCAGAGGATTGTGTCCAGACAGTTCTGGAATATCTCCAGTGAGGGAAGATTACACAGCCACTCTGGGAATAAAACCCCACAGTCAGGGTTTGGTGACACAGGGCAGGTGCTGGCTCACTGCCTGCTGGGCTCTGCCCTGGGCAGGGGCAAGGCATGTTCCCTGCTCCAAAACACAAGGTCTGGAGTACTCTCTTGCTGTGACATAGCAGCAACTGCATTAAAAGCAGCAGCTCATGTATTACTAAAACAGCAAAGGATTGCCTGTAGCAGGGAAATTTTTTGGAAATATCAACCTCATCCCTATATCCCAAGCAGAATCTAATCCTGCTGTTGAAAGGAACATTAAGCTCCCCATGGACACTGACACAGGTACCAAAGAATACTATTTTCAACACCTGAAACCCAAGATAAACCAACCACAAATGACTGTTGAAGAGGTGGGTGCAGGCTCTGATTTACTTCTAATTGAAAATCCAAAATAAATAACCTAAAGGTACAAAGTTATTGGCAGACCCTCACCTTAAGGAGGTTTGTACAGGGAAGGTGTTTCCAGAACAATCAACCTATTTAATTTAACCACGGCACTGAAACATGAACTGTGGAAACAGCAATTATCCACAAACACTTCATGAATAGTTACTTTGTCCTCAGTCTTCAGATTGCACCATATAACTCACATCTCCTCTTCCTCCAAGACTCATCTGAGCTGTTTGCTCATGTATGAGCTGAAGACACTCTCAGCTCCAACGCCAAACTTATAAACTCAACCCAATAAATGTGACTAACAATCTTATTGCTGGAGAAATTAAAAGCAAGCAGAAGGATGTGTGGCTTAATTAAAACTGTTGTCCCAGCTTTCAGAAGTGGCAGAGTGTGTTGATTCAGACTGTGCTGCAGGCTGCAAGGAGAGGAGCACAAAGCCTCATCTCTGGAGGCAGCGTGTGAGATCCCAGACACAAACTGGTTTGTTTCTCTCTGGGAACTAATTACAAGTGATCATAGAGACCTACAGAGGAATTGGCTGGTGGGTCCACGAGCTTCTGCTGTGGGTACTCAGGAGCCTCTCTGAGCTCCTTCATCCTGCTTTCAATTCTTGGCATCACAGCCAACTCCTACACCCTGATCTGGTAGCACACCCCCAAGTAGTCCCCACCTGGTTACCCTGGCTCCACATGCCTGTCGCAAGAACCTTGCTGTTGCAGCTTTGGCTGCCTCTTCCCTTTCCAAAGAAAGCTTTGTGACCACCCATGTGCTGCCCTGTATGCTGGGAGCTGCTCCAGCCCCCTCACAGCAAACAGCATTCCTGAATGAACGGCTCCCTGTGCTTCCTGCTTCTAAGGCACAATAGAGGTTTGGACACTGTGCACTCTGCTGTGAAAAGCTGTAGGACCAAACTCGTTCCTTGGAACACAGAGCTGTTAACAGGGCAGTAACCAGCTCAGGATCTGCTGCTCTGGATGCAAGCTTTCAATATAAACACCCAGCTCTTGCCAGCCCCAGCCATTTGACACCCTTGAGCTGGTGTCAGGTATCGCTGAGAGCAAGTGTGAGCACAGCCACAGTGGAATATTCTGCTTTGCAGAGACAGAACTCCACATGACAAAGCTGCTGCTGCACGTGCATCTTCAGCACCACCAGCAGCTGAACCCTTGTTGGACACATGGGCAATGCTCAGGCTAAAATATGAAATACTCAGCACAGATCCATGGAAGGCAGATGAGACTGGAGGCTTTCCAGGACTCTAGGTCCTGTGAGAGCGTGGGCCATGGGCACCAGCCACAGCTCCTCTGATTTTTCTACCCCAGGCAGCATCTCCCCAGGCAGACTCCCCATACCATCTCCACACCATCCCTATATCTGTACCTGAACAAAACCACAGCTGAATTACTTTCATCAACCATTCAAGACCTGTCTGCTCTAGGTTTTTTCCACTGATTTAACACCTGTGCAGTGTCTCATCTTGGACTGTGCCCATTAAAACCAATTCTGCCCTGGCTTAGCTCCTGTCTAGCAAAGGAAAGAGTGAGGCCCTGTAATCTCCAGTCATATAATGTTTGTTTTTTTTTTTCAATAAAGCTTCTGTATTTAAAAAGAAAATGCAAAACACACTCAGACTCACTGTTTCCTCTGGGATCGGATAACAGCAACATTTAGGAACACACCTGCTACTCTTTGCCTCTTCCTGAAGCCTTTCAGAGCAGTGTATTAGATAAAGCCAGCCCAAGCAGACTCCAGAAGGAGCCGGAGCGCTGCCGTGTTGCCACAGCAACAGTCGGCAGGAGCAGGCGGGAGCAGCCGGAGCTGCTCCGGGGCTGCCCCGTACCTTCCCAAAGTGCTCTATCAGGATCTCGACCACGATGTTTTGGAACTTGATGTTCATCATTGCTGCCACAGTGTCCTCCTGTGCTCGCATGAGGGTGGGTCCGAAGATCACCCCCATGTTGGACGGTGACATCAGATTCTCCCGGCTGTGCTCACAGACGCTGCAGAGAGCAGGGGAAAGAGGAAAAGAGTTTGGTTTGGTGTTTTCCAAACAGATCTTGTTCCAAGAAAAAAAGCCCAAGACCCGGGATACACTAAGAATCAGTCATTCAGTTTTCTTCACTGTGCTTCAGAATTTGTTTCCCAGCAGTGACAAACATGGCTTTAACTCTGACACACACATTTGGCTTGGACAGATGCTGGAGAGAGCAATGTGCTGACAGCATCTTTATTTGATCTCTTCCCACTCCCACCTCCTTTTAACTCTGCAATCAAAAGTCATCTGCACAACATATACACAAAAGGAATAATTTAAATCCTGTATCCTTTTTATCCAGAACTGACTTCTGGCTTTAATTTTCTCTCTCTCTGAAGGAAGAGAAGTGAATATAGGGAGCACACTATGGTCGTTTCCAGTAAATTTCTGAAGGGTTATAATTTACAGCCTCCGCTCTCAGAGAGTATTTTTTTTTTAATTCATTTCCTGCTCTGTGCATGTCTGAAAGGGCACAGAAGGAGCAACCAGAAAGAGAAGCATCACTTCATGCAGAGGGCAGGAAGGATAGTCACCGCTTTTGTGCAATCCACATGGAAATTCCCAAAGTGGACTATGGTGAATAAAATTTTGCAAACCCGACCTCCCAAAAAGGCTTGTTCTGCTGGCTCCATTATTCCCTTTTCTTTGGTTTTAGAGGAAAACATCTGCTTACTTGACTAGGTGTTGGATGAGGAGTTCTAACATCTCCCTGTTCTTCTCAGGCAATTTATAGACCAGTGCATGAATGGCTCCCAGCCTGTAATCCAGGTTCTCAGACTCTGGAAAGCAGGAACACAAAGAATTTTTACCCAACACTTTCAAACTAAAT
>WEIU01002271.1:1132-15456 GCA_013389925.1 Aegithalos caudatus
AAACCATGGGTGTAACCTCATGTTGTCAACTGTGTGCACAATAGTCAGAGAGCAACTATTAATAGCTACCTGCTGCTAAAGCTGGAGAGCAGTTACAGGGAAATTCATTATTTTCAATGATGAAACATAAAAAGCATTCAGAGCTTAGAATGAAAAGCACAAGAAAGGCAAAACACCATTCCAAATAGATTGGGAAAGTAGGATCAGGAGAGAATAACAAGCATACTGCTGGCCAGCCTCAAGGCTTCTGCCTGCCTTGGGGCCTGACCTACTGCTCATGTTTCAGTGAGAATCCAAGTATTTTTAATGTTCTTTAGCTAGAAAAAGAAATAGTACTTGTGGAGCTCTGCGCCCATTTCCACAGCCATAACTGCTCTCCATGCTCATATGCATCTATGAAGACCAGTAAAATCTTGAACAAGAAACCCAAATCTCAATAAAAAAGACTAACCAAAAACCCCAAAATATTTTTGCATCGAACAGTTGTCAAAGTTTGCCATGGGGGTAAAAGGTAAGAAGTTTAGCATAAGTTGGTGTTTGAGAAAACTGCAACAGAGGTATTTTGCATCAAGTCAGCATTCAGTTGGAAGTTACCTCTCTGGAAATGTGCTTCACCCTTTTACATGAAGAATTCCTTGTAATCCACTTGGAAGTTTAACACCTAACTGAGAACAGAGCTAAGAGCGACCCAAAATTATACCCCCATCACATGAAGCATTTCAATTTGTACCTTGAGCTGCTGTTAATCAAACACTAAATATTTAGTTTTAGGAGCAACAAGACATATAACTGATGCAGAAATCATTTCAGTATGCAGGCAATGAATACTTCTTAACTTTGAAGTTTTATCTTTGAGGAATTCATTGTAATTTAAAAACTACTGTGCTCTTCAAAGTGGAGAAAATTATCTTGGGAAAAAAATCTAACTTCATCTACTAAAAATTCCTCTGCTTTAGCCAAGGAATTTGTGGTTTTCTGTCACTGAAGGGCACACATTCAAGATTACCTAATCTGCTCTAAACATCAAATCAGCATTGTGCTTCTGTTCTCCAGCTAAAGAGAGGACTGTTGTATGCAGCATGTTTGAGAAGAGATATTACTGTACTGCTGAGTTTGTTCACTCCAGAATGCCAGTCAGCCATTCCTGTTCTGGAAATTCTGCTAAGTGTCAACTGTTTGCAGTACAGCCCCAAGAGCCTTCAATCCTCCTGACACTCGTCTCTACAAAGGAACTTCATTTCCACGGGCTAGTGGCACATGCATTTCCCAAGAGAAGGACAAATATGCAGACTAACCCTTAGTCAACAAATCTACCACCAAGTATGTTCTCTTCCCATCAAGCTCTCTGTTCTTTCACAAGATCAGTGTCCAACATTCACACTCACCTAGAAACAATTTTGTTTTCCAGGGTAAACAGAAGATCTGTTAATAATTGAATAACTTAGCTTTATACTTACTCTGCATTTTGATAAACTTCTACTGAGATATTAAGTCCTTCCAATTCTTCCTTTAAGATCTGCAGGTCTGAGTTTACAAAACTCAGTTCCAGTAGTACCTGCTCTCGTACTTTGTTGTTGGTGGTTGCCCTGCAGAGACAGATCCATTTTTTATTGCTGAGGAAAAGGTTTTCTACAGGCTTGGTTGACCCCCCTTCAACCTTCAATGCAAGCATTCTCAGCATTTTTAGGATTTCTTTTTCCCTCCTTAAGAGATGATACAAGACCTCATGTTTCAGCAGTTATTAGGTTTTTCTGTCAAGAGAGTGCCTGGGATAGTTTCCAGATAATAGCACGCAGCAACAGAAGATTTCCCATGTGCCAAATTTTCTGTGTATGATTAAGGGTCAAGCTTATTTTCAGATACGTTAATCAAGAAAACTAAAGCATCTTAAACAGAATCACTATCCTATTTTCAGATTATGGTTTTTTTTGGTGAAGAAGATAGGTGGGTGGAGGTAGGAGGAGTCAGAAGACATTCTTCAACAGAGACTTCGCCACTTTATAAATTAAATAAAGATCTTTTGAGACTTCTGATCTTAAGAAGAAAATAACTTTCCCCAAAAAGTTATTACAGAAATATCTTTCAACCACATCTTTTTAATACAAAACAACTTTCTCTATAATTTAATTTTGTTGGATGTAAATATGATTTTGTTTGCTTGTTTCCTTTGCCATTTATTTATTTAAATGGCAACACTTTGAAATGCAAGCACAATGGATGTTAGTATTTAACACCCCCTGAGCATTTCTGTGTGATTATTTATTTGTGTGTTTATATCACAATTTCTAACCTGATTCTCCATACTGACAATTTTATTAGAATATTACTCTTTTCAAGATACTTAAATCATCTGTATCTATAAATCCACAGGTAGGAGTTTAAGATAAAAGGTATCCATGCTTAAGGTATTGTACCATTAGGGTCTGACTCTTCAGGCAATAACAAATTTGCAGCATTTTGCATTTACCTTTATTTTAAGACAAAATTCACCTTCATAAATATTTATGAACAACCATGTCATAAATCTAGGCTCCCTAACAGCAGTTCTCCAGTTTTATGGAGTACCTTGACAAAGACAAGACTAAAATTCTAAGTTTATTTTTCATATTATAAGTGAGTTATCTGTGATTTTTCTATGCTGCACTTTACTGAATACCTTGGATTGCTTCAATTAGGCAATGTTAACATCTGTTTACTTCATAAGCCAAACTGGATACAAACATATGGTCGGGTGGATCTGATAAAAGCAGCACCACACAGATAAATGGGCAAGTTTTGATGCTACAAGCACTTTCATTATGACATGTTAAGGCTCCATGTTTGGTCTAGCTCACCATCCTCCACAGGAGGGATTCTAATATCTTTTTCAGAAATAGATTGACTTCTCTATTTGCTCTACAGCTATGAACATCCATGTCAATTGGATTTGATTACCTTTTCATGTTTTTTACACTGTAGACATACTTTTTAGTAACAACCAGCAAAAGACAGCTACAGGGGCAATGTGATATTGTCAAGAATAATGTAACTCTACACTGAATTTAGTTTTGATTCAACTTCCAAAGCAAAAGACAATAAAAAGGAGAGGGTGACTTTTAGAAATTCTAAGAGCAAAAGTCTTTGCACTATATGGATCATGTGCTTCGAGCCTAGCTCTTACTTTCAGCCAAAAGTAAAGAGACCTGCATTTCCAGGTTTTTTGCCAAATCCTACTCCAGGAGGCCTCTTGTGGACAGCAATTGGTTTGTTTCTTTTAGAACTTGATAAAATTCAAAAAGAATCTGCAAACATGAAGCTTGTTTACATTTTTCCTTAGGAGATGGTAGATACAACTAGTCATGTGAACTGTCTAGTGGTCAGCTTACTTTTAAAATTTCTTCTTTCAAAGAACTGCAAGTTTTAATAGTTCAACAGGTGGAGATTCATTCTAGATTTCTAAAATCTGAAAAATAAGTCTGTTCCTCTATTCTTAAGTAGATTTAGTTCCCAGTCCTGTAAATAGCAACTTCAGTATTTCAGCAGTTAATACTGGCATCATAAACCGAACTTTAGGATATCTAGGTTAAATGTTACCAGTTTTCACATTAGACATTACTCATCTCTTTAGCCTTTCCAACACTCGCACTCCTGAATCAACAAGCAGAAACATTAAATGAATGAAGCATTCCATTTCAAAAGCAGGTGTAATAATTTTGCTAACCACACAAAAAGGAGTAAAATTCTAAGTCTCACTCCTTAAGTCAATTACCAGAAAACAAAGCAAACTTAAGTCAGTCACAGAGGTTAAAACTACCTAAGTTTTCAACCTGTCACAGCGGAGATAAAAGCAGATAACTGACAATAGGTAACCTATTGATTAATGACAAGCTTAAGAAAATTTAATTTATCCAAGCATTTTCACCTATTTAACTACATTTACTAGAATTTGTTTTTGAAGACCCATTGTTGCTCCAGTTGCAGAGAAACAGACACTACAGGAAATAAATGCAGATGAGAACTGGGATAATTTTCAGTTCTGTGTAAGATTGGAAATCTACAGGCTGTTTGCCAAACAATCAATCACAGGATTTAACAGCCTTAAGACAGGGTCAACATAAGGCTATTCCTGTGGGGACAGACACATATGAAAACATATCCTGAAAAAATGTAAGAGATTAAGTTACCTCAAACTGTAGGAGAATTTGGTGGCAACAGGTGACAACCCAGCACAAATTACATGTGTGCTACCCTGGTACTCCTGCATCATTATTACAAGGAGTAAAGTAGGCAATGGACAGTCCTTTCTACCATGCAGCACAGAACTAAATGGTGTTGGAAAAAGCCAACAGCATCATGGCAATACCTTTATTTGTGAGGAGTAAAAGGGACTTCTTATTACAATATTCAGCAAGGTTAACTTGCCATTATCATTAGCAATAAAGCTGAACAAAGAGAGCAACCTAACAAAGTCTAATTATTTACTACAACACAGCAGTACTGAAAGTGCACTTGAAAGCAAGTAATGATTCTGTTGAGCTGTAGCTGGAAAAAAAATCAGGAAGATTCACAAATCATTCTACATTAGGAGATGCAGCATGTTTGGGGAAAATGAGGAGAAAATAAAATAGCAGAGAGACTTCTAAAAAACTAAAAGAAAATTAAACTACTGTTGCTTGGGCAAGGAAAGTAAGAAACCATGACATTTACCTTAAAAGATTTTCAGCACCAGCTCTCATTCTCACTGCTCTTAAGATCTGTTGGTTTAGAACAGCTCTTTGATTTTGCAGTTTGCTTCGTCCAGTCTCAGCAAGAGGATTACATCCCTAGAATTAAGAAAACAAGTTTTTTGTTGCTGTTGGAAAAAACTTAAGAGGGACTAACACTGAATTTAAGTGAACTTTAATAGTACAAGTTCTGTATGAATACAAATTAGCTACCTTGACATCAATGATGACCTGACACCAGCAACAGTATTTCTTGTCTCAAACTTGGTCATTAAAACCAAAAGAGACCATGACCACAGTACATTTTATCATCAAAATCCAGACAGAAAATACTTGTTTTAAATCTAAAGTACACATGTGAGCCACGCTCTTCTTCCCTAAAAAACATTTTCAAGATATTTTGCAAACACAACCAAATTTGGCAGAATGTTATTAAGTTTCTAGGATTTTATGAAAACAGTATCTTGCAAGACAGCAACTCCCACCAAAGCTTCCAATTAACCTTTGCAAAATATCAAGAGCTCCATACTGGGATATATGCAGCCTTGAAATACAACTCTGTCCATAACAGAGTATGGTGCTCAAAGTTTGGGGCTCAAAAACCTGCTCCAGTTTTAGGATCTTTCCTTCTGGTGGCTCACACCTTCAGTACAATTCCTACTCCTCCTTCCCTAGCTCCTTTCCTCACACTCAAATTTACCAAAATAGAGCTTAACTGGGTAAAATGATTGTACCTTGAGTCTCTTATCAAATTAGGCTCTTAAAAAGTAAAGTGTGAAATCTGGAATTCACAAGAATGCTCCCATATATGTGCATACCTTACACAAGACTCAAACTGCTGAAACCTGTGTTTGAGCAGGACTGAGCCACTGTATTCAGAGCTCTGATAAGCTAAAAGTGCTCCAGATGAATAGGACAGAGTGTTTGTCTTTCTTTTGTTTAAGGAAAACAAAATTTTAACACCTTTTTAAATATGTGAGAAATTTCCCTTTCACAATTTATTCTTTGCCCCTCCCACTCCTTTTTAAAAGAAGTATCAAATGCCTTTGAATCTTAATATTCAAGAGTCCACCAGCACATCCCTGCAGCCTAAACTAATAATTCTGAAGCAAATAAAATCACTGTTTTAAGTTACCCTTAAATGAAGACTGTCCTTTTGAGTGGCCTCACTGGGTATCATTACAGAGCTTATCAGAGTCCTGCTGTATTGTACTTAAGGAGGAGGCTCAGACCTCTCTGAGTCTTCTTTCAACTACTCCAGCCACTAAATTATGCACTATTTTGGACTTCTCCCTCTTAGTTTTGACTCGAAAGAAATGATTTTGTTCTAAGAGTATTTAAAAGTCTATTAACAAGCTCTAATTATGAGTGGTCAAGCAATGACATACCAGCAAAAGTATTTAAATAGAACATGAAATAGATCATGTATTTGAAGTTCAGCTCTTGTTTTTGTTGTCAAGTGAAAGCAAATTGACTCGACAACAGAGAAATGAACAGATTAAACCAGATCACTCTAGTTCAACTGAGAAGGCACACAGCCCAATAACGTTAATTTTTACATATCTAGTTTGAGGAGTTTGTAACAAACGGGTAACCAGAAGCTTGTGCAAACATCTTCAGAAGCACCATTTGCCGCAGAACTTCAAAAACCACATTGAATGACTACACTGAAATGTTCCTGCGGTGAAATACCACACAGAGCACGTGCCCACAGCTCTCTTCACTGAGAAAGCTCCCACAGCAAACTCCACACCCGTTGATTTGGCAGTGCCCAGCCTTTCGGCAGCGGGGGAGAGCCACAGAAGGGGCTTCTGTGAGAAGCTGCTGGAAGCTCCCACCACGCCTGGCAGAGCCAACCCCTGATGGCTCTGAGGATGAACACGCTGCTGGCCCACTTACAGAGGTCGGTAACGCCTCTGTGAGGATGCATTTAAGAAGAAAATCAAACAGTGCCCATGCAGTTTTTCCCCAGGGTGCCTGCCTGGGAGCCCTGCCCGCCTGGGCTCCCCGGGCCAGCCGTGCCGCGGGTGGAAGGAAGGGCAGGGAGGGCAGCGNGGTAGTTTTACTTCTAGTCAGAGGAGAGAAGTGAGGGGCACATGAGGGAAAACAACGTGGCGGCACCACGGTTAATGGGAAAGAAAGAGGGAGAGGAGGTGCTCACTCTGCGAGCCACGGTGAGGGCCACCGTGAAACCATTTGTAATACATGAGGTCCACAGGGGATGCAGAGATCCACTCACAGGCGGTGGGAAAAGTGCTCCCAGAGGAGCGGGTGGATGCCAGAGCAAGCTGTGATCCAGTGGGAGACCCGAATAGAGAGAGAGGGAGAGGGGGCCTCTTCTTCCAGAGATAGGATTCTTGCTTCCAAACTAGAGCAGCCTATCTTTAGAGAGCTGCAGCCTGTGGACGAATCGCCCATGCCACAGCAGTACTGGGAAGGCTGTCTGCCCACGGGAGGGACCCCACAGCACAGCAAAGCACAGATTCCTCTCGCTGAGCAAACAGATCTCGAGTGACAAACTGACCTAAACTCCCACGCCCTGTCCCCCTGCGCTGTCGTGGGAAAAAGGGAGGAGCTGCAGGGCAAAAAGGTGTTTTGAAGGCTTATTTTACTTCTCATTATCCTCCTCTGACTCTGTTAATAATAAATTTACTTTATACCTTTAAATTTGAACCTGTTTTGCCCTTAGAGTGTTTTGTCCCAGTCCTCATCTCAACTCATGTGCCTTTAATATCTTTTTTCCCCCTCTCCTCTGCCCAGCTGAGAGGAAGAGAGGGTGAGCAAATGACTTTTGTGGGTGCCTGGCATTTGGCCAGTGTCAAACTATGACACACACACAGAAGATGAAGTTTTTACTGGAAGGAACACACACAGGCAGCAAACTCATTCATTCATCTCAGATTAGAAGTAGTCCTTTAACTACCAAATCCTTTATGCTCCTTTACACACAATTATACACAAAGACAGAAGCAAGGCACACTTTAATGTCAACATGGTCTTGTAGCCACAAGTTGCTTTCTGCTCTTAGTCTGGTTCTTTCTCTGGGATGCAGCTGTTCTTCCCCACTTTGCTTTTCCTTCATTTTGTATAGTATCTTCTACTACTGCCATTCAAAGCTTACCTTCTATTCATGCCATTTTTCATTTTAACCTCACCAATTATTTCCTCTTGCTCTTGCATTCATTTTGAGTATTTAATTATCATCTCAGACCTGTTATCTCCATATTTATGCACAGGTACTTCCTTCCAACTTCTTTCTTGTCCACTTAGTTCAAGCATCCTTCTAAAATGTATCCTTGCCTTGCCCTTCACATTTTCCTGTCAAGCTGCAGCTTCCTCCCAGAACTCCCTGGCCCTTTCTGTGTGCCAAACACATTCGATGACATCACTCAAATAACTTCTTTACAGCTTCACTTCTGAGAAATTTTCCAGGAAGATCAACTGATCTCAATATTCCCAAGCCTATGAAGCTCATAGAAGTGATCTCTTCATTTTAATGAATCAAAGTCCCACTGAACAATGAGTACAAAACTGCAGTGATCTGAAACTCTGCAAAGAGAAAAGGCGTAAGAGATGTCTCCCTGCATTTCAGGTCCCCAGGCACTATTCTCTGTGGGAAGGAAAACCAGCCCTGGGCCCTAACAGCACAAGGCACTGACAGATCAGGGTACCTGTATAACCTCCAGTGTGTCAATTCTGGTAAGAGGCTTCCTATGGACAGAGGACTCTGTGTTCCGGATACGCTCACCTGTTGCAAGCATATGGCTTCCATTAACTTCACAGAGCCTATAAGGAATTAATATTTTACTTTCTGGAAAATGTTGTGTTTTACATCTGCACAGGGGATTAGAACACTAAGCTAATTTGTGTTCATTTGCAGGCTCAAACTCTTTATTGTAATCAAGCTGCCATAAAACTGATGGGTAGAAGTCTGCGTAGAGGACAGTGATAATAACCAATATCTGAAAAAAACCTCAAGAAATACACAGCCTGGGAGAGATACCCCCTTGCATAAAGCACAATTTCTGCATACTAAGAAGTTACTCAGCAAACAGATCCAAGCAAGTGCTTAGTTTTGTCTTCCTCCAGGTAGAAGATCCCTTTCCCAAACAGCATTTCTACACGGTTCACATCAGAAGTCCAGTCATGATGAATGCAAAAATCACAACTGTTTGCCAAACAATGAGTAATGGCAGTAAGTATTTGAAATTAACATAAATATGATTTACAAAGTATTGTTTTGAACTTTTAAGATGAGCCACACTGTCTGAAGGTGACACAGAGTTGAAACTGGGTGTGCCTCCTTATTTAAAGAACAGTCCTTTCCAGCCAGTGCAGCCTGTGCTGCTTGTCAAGCCCAACAGTGTACACAAATGGTCATATCCTCCAGGTATTTAAACACGTATGTTTAAATAACAAGTATGTATGGAACTTGTGCACACAGCTTCTTTGGTTCTAACAGCAATCATAGCAAGCAGTGTATTTCACACCAGTATTTCTAGAACTTATCCCAAGCCCTGTTAAATTGTTATTTCCTTACCTCCTTCCAGTACTATAATTGATGTTGCTTTTGGATGTTACCTCTGGATCAGTTTTGAAAATGTCACTATATATTGCAGATCTTTCAGAAGCACAAGTTTTATCTGAGCATTTTGTTGTTGTTTTTTGTTTTAATAGAGGTGGGGGAAGATCTGGTCTTCCAGAGCCTGGTCTACTTGTGCCAGGAACAAAGTATTTTATAGTTCTAAGTGCGTGGCCCAAAGATTAATATAAAGTTAAATAACTAATTATTGTATTAGATTCCAAATATGTATTTCCTACATGAACTCCACCTTGCCACAGCACTCACTAAGAAAAATTAATATTCATATCTCATCAGAGACATCTGTCTCTTGACTAACCACATTTCAGATGATTCTTAGTTTCACATGAAGGCCTACTTTCTGTTTTAGGTTTTATGAATTTGTATCTAAGTGGACTTCGGATGACAAGGTTTATGAATCATTGCTATGTTGTTTCTGTCCTGCCAGACAAGGGGAAAGAGAACAAATAGCCAAATAAATATTCCTGTGTCAATGCTAATGTTGATGGTTGCCTGGCTACTAATGACTTAAAAAGAACCCCATGAGCTAAACCCCAGTGGAAGGACAGGTGTGGCAGGTTGGTAAACTGATACATTAACAACAGGTGGGGGGAAGCCCTGCAGAAAAAAGCCCAAAAAGAGGAGAAGCACACAGAGTTAATTAGGGAAGTGCTGATTCATGAGCTAGTTACCGTACCTATCATCATCTTCAGTCTGGTGCTTCACTTATGGAGCTGCTGGCTTCTTTTAGCCTTCTTCCCTGACACAGGGAACTAATATACAGTCATTCTTTCTGAATCAGCTTGCTCTGTCTACATGTTAAGTATCTAGCCTCACAGATGGAAGCAAAGCTTTAAGAAAGGAAAAAAAAAATAGGCATCTTTGTTCAACTGATCAGAATCTAAAGATTTATTAAGCTAGCTGTCCTACTGCTCTGGCTGTGTAGCACAGTGGACTGCTATCCAGAACAATCAAATTGAAGCTGGGATGCTTCATGTTGAGCCAGCCAATACCTAGAGAACTGCAGAAATGTTAATCTTGGAAAAGTAACTATGGCTTTTTCTTACCACTTATTGCAACTTTCTGACTGGTGAGAGAAATCTCAAAAGTTATGTCCAGTGTAAGGTGTTACAAAGCAGTAAGCCAAGGTGGGAAAAACAGAGTAGAAAGAAGGACTTTCTAGGTATCTCTTCATTGCTCTGCTCCTACCCACCAAAAAAACTAAAAAACAAAAACACCCCCAAACAAACAAATATAAGGCAGTCATAGCCCTACCAATAATCCATCACATAAGCACTGGATGAGTATTGTATTATAAATATCCTAAGTTCTGTATGTTGATGTGTCTCAGGGATACTTACTTTGCAAAAGCTTACTGGTTAAGTGGGGTGGTGTGCTAAAAAAGGGGAGGACAGCTTGAAAAAAGAAAGCTGTTTCTCTCATTAGAATTCAGAGGTAACTAAAAAATACTCAGGAAGACATTTGAGAGGCCAAGCAAGTCACAGAACCATGGCAGGTGTAAAAAATAACCATGGTTGGGAGAAGCATCTCATGTAAGCAAAGCAGAACATGACAACAGACCTGCTATAATTACTATTGGTCTGTTGAAAAACACTTCCTGTCTAAATGCTTTGCACTGCTTTTAAAACAAATTGCTCTTTGCTCTTATCATTAGTTTTGTCATTATTTTCATAGAGAGGGAAGACTGGGGGCAGAATTTGGATGGATGTGTGGGATATGCATTGTTGATTCACAGATTGCTATCAGTAACAGTGAAAGAATGTGAAATTCTGTACAGAATAGGTCAAGATATGAGGCTCATGGTCCATAACTCACATCATCTAGGAGAACAGGTACAGCGTGCCCTGGCAATGTACACTGAACTACACCAAGATAAACAGAACAGTAGCAGAACCAGTTCCTGGTACATTATCTTCTCAGAAATTAGAAAGTTACAAGCAGAAACTCCACCTTCTTTTTGATGGAAAGTAAGGTGCTTCTTCCATTTTGCCATACCCTCTTCAGGACACCAGCAAGGATATTTTTTGTTGTTGTCTGTTTTGCTTTTAAAAGTAAAATTCTTCTCACAAGTTTGGTTGCAGCTCATCAAACAGCTAAAGAGGGCTGTTTTGGAGGGGTGATATAAGAGGAATTGAATAGGGGCAACAGTGATAGAGTTATACATACCCTGTGAGGCTGCACAAGTAATTTCCTTAAAATTAAATTATTAAAAACGAAAAAAAAAACACCAACAAAAGACACACCAGCATTGAGCCAGCTCAAAGCATCTTACAGGTTTAAGGCAAACTTAAATTTTGCATATATAAATGATAGGTCTTTGCCATGGGGAAAAAGGAGATAATGGAAAAAGACAGGGTAAGGGAAAGGGGGAAAGGTCCATGCAGAGCAGCTCTGACATCACTGGAAGGAAATGGGGAGGGTAAATCTGAGAAAGGGTGCAAGTGGACTTCAGTTGCTGGCACCCATCACATCTCAGACTCACATGGCAGAGTCACTTTTTAGTGGGACAACAGCAGTCAAAGCAGGAGACACAACTGTGCATCTGTTTCCCCATTTCTGGCCAGACAGTTTTACAGGGCCCCCTTCCTACGTAAGAAAAAAAAAAAGGCACTAAACAAAAATTAAGTAAATAAGTTGTTTTACATACTGCATCTTGGGGATACTGAAGGCTGCTCTCTGGTATGCTGTACTTAAAACATCAAAAAGCATAATACACAAAACAGCAAGAGAGACTTTGAGCACACCTCCAGTAGTAATCCATTCATCAAAAGAAATTATCAATACTCTAAAACAATTGGATACTGTAAGAATTGCCCAATTCTTCTCAATTAAAAAATTTAATTGTGCACAATATTATTCTTAGAAAGTATGTGAGGCAACCTCATTGTGTAAGTAGTTCTTGGAAGCCATGTTTGAGCAGGACTGATGCAAAGCAAGTGTTCTCACCTTTCTACACAGCTTACAGAATTTAAAGTCAATTAAGCAAGTATCTTTTGACCTAAAAACACAACTATCCTTGGAAACTGATGTGATTCTGCACCAACAAAAGTGGCAAAACAACCCTCAAATCTTTTCAGGAAAACAAACAGTGTGATTTAGATAGGAAGAGAAAACATTACCAAGGTAACTCAGAAGAGAAGGGGAAAGACCCATGGACACCCATCAACAGCTCTGTCACTAATTTCAGTCACATGAAATTACCAAGCATACCATTCACAGGGAAATGTAGATACCACATTCAAAGAATCTCCTTGGGATCACAGTTTGCATCTGTTAAAGATTCCAGGGGTGGGATTGTTTTGGTGCATTTTTTTGGTGTTTTGTTTTTCCTCCCCTTCACCTCGAACTTCTAAGTCAGAATTAAAGCTCTGACTTGAAACCATTCAACTACCATAAGATATACTGTTTTCTGCTTACTTTTAGGGACCAAAGGCTTTGAGCATCTAGCCTAATCTGAAGTTCCTAACTTTATTAAAGACACTTAGGAGCTGGCTGAACCTTTCCAGGCTCTGAGGGAACAGAGGGAAAGATGAAGGATGTTTCACTGCAGCATGTGGCTCACTGAGATTTTATCAGACTCCTACTTTTTCATTACTTGTATCTTAAAGCAGTGAGTAACAGGAAAGATGCTTATGAGTATTAAATTGATCTTACGGTATTTTCATATATGAGAAAAACTTCATCCCTGTCCAGTAGGCTTAACACTGATCTAATACTGTTTCAGAGACCTTAAATTTAACATACAACAACGTAATTTAAAATAAACTCAGACATTTAGCAAGTCTGAGTGTAGAAGATCTACTACTCTTATGGCCTGAGGCACAATTTGGCTACTAAACTTCAGTTAGCCCTTATCAGTGAGAACAAATAGGTGGAAGAGTTGATTTATTTAACTTAAGTTCATGAAAAGTCAACTTTTTTACTAACATGCCTCAAGGCATGAGCTTCCTACAGTGTAGAAAACACAGCTATGAAAACTAAGCAATTACAACTTGGCCACATTGTATGATTGGGAAAGACTGCTAAAGACTAAAAGTCCAGCTAAATAAAAAAAGTGATTTGCTCCCCAAATATTACAGTAGGATTACTCAAATGAGGAAGCCAGACAAGATTTAGTCCAAGTTCTGCTTCAGTCTGTCTAGTTATTTACAAGGTGGCAGTGATTCCTTGCAGCATGGCTGGCACAGGTAAAGCTTGGCTCTTTTCAGCTAGAAACAGTTCCTCTGCTAAAGGGCAATGTTATCGTTTAAGCTCCTGCAGGCTTATGAGTTTGATAAATACTTTTCTGGCAAAAAAAATCAAACAGCCTGTAAAGAGGGCAGCAAAGCAAAGCAAAGCGTCTAAAAAACCCTCCCACGTAATCCAGCTGGTTGCACAAAGGCGAGCAGCAATCCCCTCCACAGACCAGACAGTTCATGGTTTGGGATCACGGAATCTATATCGGAACCCCCATGTACCTACACCCCGGCTTGAAACCTACGGGCCGAAGTTACAGGCGCTGGGAACTAAAAACAGCAAGGGAAAGCCGACTCAAAGCTCTCTGAAAACGGCACTTACTGCCCTTTACCTCCGGTGAAGTTCACAGGACCCCACGGGGCTGCATTACAGGCAATACTTAACTATAATTACTGTTGTGCAGAAAGAATTCAGGTGCAGGTTATGGCATAAGCCGCCCAGTCAGTCTGAAAAGTAATTAGGCCAGATGTTCATTAGGAACTTCCTAACGAATCTATTAACTTCGTTACCTTACTCCAGTAAACTTTCTTACAGGTACACAAGGCAATTTACTAGAGAGCGCGCGGGGAGACGCAGTGAGTAGCAAACGGGGAAGAGAGCAGGTGGGGATAAATGAAGACAGCGAAAAGAAGGCCGACAAGTGCAATTTGACTCATTTTGGGAAGTTACGAGGGCGCCTGTCCTTCGGGATGACGCCCAGCTCAGGAGATGGGGAGGGCGGCCAGGGTCCCCGCGCAGCGCTCCGCCAGCTCCGGCCGTGCGGCCTCGCCGGAGCCCGCCCG
>WEIU01002271.1:16001-41612 GCA_013389925.1 Aegithalos caudatus
CTCTCCCTCCCCGCCGAGCCTGGCGACAGCCCCTGGGGGTGGCCACCCGCAGCGGCCACTCCCGGCACCGTGGGGCCGCCGCCAACTTTCCCCGGGGACCCCTTTGGGGAGACGAGGCTTCCCGCGGGTGTCCGCCCCTCCGAGCAGGCTCGTTCCTCCGAGAGCGCTGCTCCCAGCCCCGGGGTGCCGCCCGCGGCGAGGATCACCGCGGTGGTGCCCAGGCCCACACGGCCCCTTGGCGCTGCAGCGAGCGGCTTTGGGATGCGTACCGACCTGCCGGCACGGATCGCAGCACTGTCTCTCCCTGGGATCCCGGCCGCCCGCACCCTGATGTGGGTAAAGAGAGGAGCCTGGGAGAGGTCCCGGAGCCCGGGGACCTGCTAGCCCGGACAGCGGTATCTCAAAGGTAGGGTTGGCCCTGCTCCTGCAAAGTGCTCTGGGACCAACCTCAACATCGCGGAGGTCTGCCGGTGTTCGTGCCGCAGAGAGACCCCCTCTGAAACACTCTCTTGGTAACCGGTTTCACAAGTGTTCTTGGACACTTGCGTGAGGAATTTGCCAATATTGGTTCCTGTTCATAGCCATGCCTAACCTACAGAGCTTGCTGCGCCTTTAGCATTAAAAGATGGAATACTTCTATCGGTATTACCAAACTTACCTTCCTCCCCACCTCCCCCGGCCTTACTCCTCTTCTTTTAGTTTTCTTTGAATTATGGTGTTGTCTCAGAAAAAAAAAAAAAAAAAATTTGAAGAGAGAACTTTTTTAATCAAAGGAAAAAATATTCTTGGAATTATATCCTTAAGGGAAAGAGTTCTTTGAAAATACTGGGGTCTCCAAAGGGTTCTACAGGGCAGGCTGGTTACTCTAGGTATCTGCTTACAACTGAGAAATTGGGATCCAAAGATTTACTGTCTTGAAAGCAGCTGAATTTTGTTGCTTGTGATTTTCCCTACTCTCACCTCATTCTTTTCTCGCCAATAATTCCAAAGATACTGGATGAATGTATCAAAGTATGTATTAAATATAAATAGGTGAAAGTAGGAAACTTGCTCCAATTTCTGATTTGAGTGTGTAAAAATGTCTTAAATTTTATGCTATTAGAAAAGGTACTTATCTGAAAAAAAAAAAGGATTTTAAAATTTGAATCTTGCAAATCAGTATAAAACTCCAATGCAATACATAGAAAGTAGTTTAAGATAAGTAATTTGCCAGTCCAGGCTGTGCTGATACGATCTGCCAATTAAAAAACCATTAATGTAACCCTCTTTTGAGTTTGTGTTGCTGTCACTGGCTTTATTGAAAACTGATCTCATTAAATGGCTACAGCTCTTACTCCAAATAAAGTCCTAAGAGCCTGTAGTCAGGCCAAAGGCTCAGTTAACAACAATGCTAATTATCATAGTTATGTGTAAAACAAAAATTTGCAGAAATTTCTGTGTGATACAACACCAAAGACACTTTCTAACATATGCTGGTGAGAAAAAGCAGCCTTTCTTCATTGCTGGTTGTTTCTTTGAATAAAGCAAAGTCAGCACATCCAGTAAGATCCTGCAGTAAAACCAGGAGTCCAAGAGAGCACATTTCCTCCCCATTGTTCGTGTCTGGGGTGTATCACCCAGCACTCTCAGAACTGCCAGATAAGACTGCCTTCCCCTCCATCAAATAAAGGGTTCTTCATCAGGACTGCATTAGGACTGATAGAGTGTGTCTTAACTAAGTCACTGTAGGTTTTGTGTGCATACAGTAAACATGCTTTTTTTGCAAAAGGCACATATTGATTGTATAGTCTCAGTAGGGCTCAGCTGTATTATGACTGAGTAGGAGTGCTCTCTGACCCTGAAATGTAAATTGCAGCTTACAACATTCCAAAACCTGATTTATGCTCAAAAACCCCATGGCCCTGCCCTTCTCATCATCTTGTCTCCAGTAGCTTTTCAATTGCTATTAGAATTCCTAAATAGAGTTGGGTTCATACCACGAATTTTCTCATGATTACTGCCTGAATCAGAAGGCTTGGTTGCTGCATTGTAAAGATTGAGAAATATATGCTAGAAATACAGATTAATGCATTCAGAAAATGGGTTGTATCGATACAGATGTTTGCTTGACATTTATTTTTATATTAGAAGAGAGTGAATTCTGTGATCTGGTGCACTGGACATACTATCTGGAAGAAAGCATCAAATGCTTAGGAATTTGCCTCTAAGGAATATCAATATGTTCTTCATGTGTTGAGGCCTGAGCAGCAGGCCTAAGCCAGGGCTGACTCCCAATCCTGGGCACTGTGTGACTAACACCATCAGTATTACTTAGCAAAAAATAGATGACCAGGATGCTTATGCCAGCTGTTTAACACCAAACAGGTTGTTTTAGAAACTTTCCCATAATCTTATGTAGTTATCTGCAAGAAATGTATCCTTTTAAGAAACTTTCCCACTGACATTAATAGAGGTTTGTTTGTATGTTTTAGGGGAAACCCACCCAGTTGAGGCCTGGGATCTGGCCCAGTGTGCCATCAGATCTAGGTGTTTCTGTGCTAAAATAAGTCACTTTGGCTGATTTGGGCCTATGAAACTGGAGTCCCTTTCAGGGTGAATTCAGAAACCTCACCTATGGGTGGGTTCACTGTGTAGGATTTTCCCAATTGACAGGAAGAGTTCTCCATGTTCTCTGTGAAATGGGGCTCACCAGCAATTGCCACTGTGGACTCTGGATGATGGTAAAGTATTTAGGCACTTGGTGATGTATCTTTCTCAGTCACTATTCTCTTTCTTGTATAGCAATGATTTGGTGCATTACTTGCTTATTTTTGCTTGCTGCTAAAGCCAAGCTGTAAGCTTCATGTTTTATTAAAGTTATAATTTTACTTTTGTGTTGCTTTACTATTCATAGTAAAACAAGACCATTCTCTCCATTGGTGTCTGTGTCCTTTAAGTTGCCCTGTCAATTGGCAAAACAGTTCTGCATGCACTGTTGAATCTGAAGCAATGTTTCTTATCTTTGCATTGTCTCTCAGTTTTGCAGAACTAGGTGCTAAGTGGCTTTGTGCATTTCCACAGATAAAGCAAACAGGTGATCCAAACAATGACCATGCTGGAAACAGGCACATAATGGCAGATCTTGGGTTGTCCCATGTTTTGTCCCACAATAGTAAAGGTAAGAGGGACGAGAATTGGGACCAGAATCTGAACACCCTTGCCAGAGACACATATATATGATATATATATCTATCTATCTTATATGTTTGTATCACTCCACTCATTCTGTTAATCTTCTCCTTCTTCTCCTCCTCTACCATATGAAAATACATGTGAATATAATAAATCCCATCAACAGTCTTCTCTTTGGCAGCTAGGAAATAGTCCCAGTTTGGGAAATTAATTTCCTGCTGGGGTACCGGTTGATGTATCATTCCATACCCAAGACAGAAATCTGGCTGCTCTCTGGAGAGACAATGTTTCTTATCTCTGATTTTACAGACCTTTTGGCTATATGGTGGTAGCAGGTGCCTACAAGATATCTTTTGTCCCAGAGAGACCCAGAGGCTTACCAGCAAAAGCATGTTAGAATTATACTGTTTGAAGGGAGAAGTATGCATCAACTCCTGCTGTTTCTCAAGGTAGGTTTTTGAATTCTGAACCTGACACATTTCTGTTCCTATTGTTGGTGGCTTTGAACATTAAACAGATTCTGATCAGAAAGACAAAGATTTTGTTAGTAATCCCAACAGCCTGTAGCTTTATGTCAATAAATTCCACTGCAGTGGTTTATTTGAGTTAGTATCATCCTTTTTTCTGAATATTGCAGTTCTTAATGAGCAAATGTTTGCCTACTGTAAGCAAGTACTAGGTGAGGAGTGAGGAAACATGATCATAGTTCGATTTTTCCACTCTCTTTCCAAATAGTATTTGTGGGGAGGAGAAAAAAAAAGGCAAATTGCAAAAATAGTGTGTGAGGCATAGTAGCAGCAGTGATGTGAATCTGCTATGAGACTGTTACAAATGTACAAGATGGATTAGATTATTTCCTTACCAAGAAATTTACTGAGCAACAATAAAACGATATGAAAATGATACACAAACTCAGTATCAGGGCTTTGGATAAGCACAGCATGATTTGCTGCAGGTACAGTGCTCCACTGCTGCTTCTTCACCTTCACAGAGTTACTAAATACCTTCACAGAGGTATTAAATACCTTCACAGAGGTATTAACTGCAGCATTATCTTCACTGAAAAAAACCCCAACATTTACTACTCTGCTGTGAAATCACACTGGAAAAAGATTTTGCAGTTTATGTGGAAACTAAGACTAAATATGGGCAAAATCATCACCACTTTTCCCAGCTAATGTCTTGCCTTTAACTGAGATGACAGATGAAAGTGTGGGTATTTAAGAACAATATGTGTTATCTCTTTTTATTTTTTCAGTACTTTAAAAAACGAAAAGTAGCACTTTGGAGAAGCTAAAGCAATGCCTCAGGGGCTGACCTTCAGGTGACTGTTTTGTCAACTGATACAACAGCCCTGAGTTGGCAGGCAGGATGAATATTCAGGGAAACATTCCCAATGAATGCAAGATAAGGCAGAGATAAGTTTGTCTCTTTTTGTTGTTTGTAAAAATATGGGATTTTTACACTTCCTGTGCTTATGATTTGAGGGTTTTTTCTTTAATGTGATTTAAAAAAAACCTTTAAGTGAATCAAGTTTTTGCTTTTTTCTTTTACATATCAATTACACAATTTTTAGTCTAATTCCAGTGACTTGCATGACTTAAAACTAATCAAATCTATTTGAAAAAGTGATTTTAAATAATACAACAGAAGACATTATAAGACACTTCTATGACTGATCTTGATGAACCAATAGAGAACCAGATGATGAAAACTATGTATTGGAAAACAAAAACCTGAAGTCCACTTATGGCTTTAGGGCTCAACTTCAGCGTTACATCCACTGGCAAATATGTGAACTTCCATTCAAAAATGCAAAATTTCAATTTTTTATTTTACCAGACATATTTATGTAAAAAAAATTACTTCAAACATAAGATATTCAGTTCTACTATTTTAATTTCATTTCAATTTTAAAAAGACATTGGAATTATTGTCTTACATAACAGCTACAAATAGCAATTGCCACCTGGTTTAATAATTGTAAACGAGAGAGTTTACCACGGAGAAGGAAATACCACAGGGAGCAAAAGTAATTCTATTCTGAGAAAAGCCTTAAGAAAAAAGGCTTCAGTATTTGATTAACCCAACTCTTTGAATTGATCAGACAAAACACTCAAAAGATTCTCTGTTAGCATTGTGCAAAAAAAGGTTTATTCAAGCCGGTGTGTTAAGTCAAAGTCACATAGTATCGACTATTCAGGAACAATTATTTCCGAAACAAAGTGAAACAGCAAATATGCTAACAAATATGCTAACAGTTTTGCCACTGTATGTTCTAGCTAAGTACCTAGTAATGATGAGAAAAGATAATGCATGTAGATAGTGTCTGTGGCTTCTGCTATATTGTTTGCAAGTGGATTAGACACCTAAATGAAACAGAGTATTCCCTATTGGCATGGATCCGTGTAAATATTTCCTGAAATCACATGAAAGTCCGTCAGTTTCACTTTGAAAGAAAACAGTTCCATGTAAACAAATGAAGATAAATACTGGGATAAACAATACACAGAAGCCTTGCCTCTTAAGGGTAGGAATCTCTGTAGACTGTGTTTTGATTTATTTTCAAGGATTTCAAAGAAACTGGTGATACTTTAGAAAGTTGTGGACTGATAGAATCTCCAGAAGAATCGAAGTGTTTGGTTTTAAGGTTTTTTTTTTTTTTTTTTTGTTTTTTTTTTTTGGGGGGGAGGGGGAGGATGAGGGTAACACTGGAAACCAAAATCCAAATTTTGAACACTTGGGTCCTACTGGTGAATACTGGTCTTTGTACAAAATACATTCAGTAAATGCTTCTCTCTCAATACAGGACTTCCCAAGGAGGTACAGAGATACCTGAAAGCGTTCAGGGATGGAGCTCTTTGAGACAAGGTTTGAATGCCCAGACTTCTGCCCTGATTTCTGTGCAAATTCTTCTTGAACAACACATAAGACAGCGTGGTTAGCGCAAATTTTGCCATGTATTTGCTTCGGTGTACAACGAAATCCGTTGATTTGGATTCAGGGCTCCGCTTTACACCTTTAGATAAAATCTGTTTGTCAGAGTCGTTGCTGCCCCTTTCCTAGCCCTGAGTCTGAGGGGGCCTGATGCGGTGCATTGGATGCTTCGAGCGAGTTATCGCATGGCTACAGACGACCCATTATTATGTGGTGTTGGTAATTTTTAAAGACACCACCCCACACCAAGTCTCGGACCGGTGATGTGGAGCCGCCCACGGCAGCTCCGCAGAGCTCCTGGGCTCTGGGGCTGGGACTTTTTCCGGCAAACAGGGCTGTGCTGGAGGGGCCCGGGCCAGGCTGCGGGCCCCGCCATGCCCTCCCCTCTCGGCNCCGCCTCCCCCGTGTGACGCCGCCGGGTCCCGCGCGGCCACCGTCCCGTAAGATGGCGGAGAGCGGCGACAGCGAGGAGGAGGACTTGGTGAGCTATGGAAGCCCGCTGCAGCCCCTGCAGGAGGGTAAGGGACTCCCGGGGGCTTCCTCTGCTCCTCCGTCCCCGTCAGCGCCGTGTGGCGAGCGCTGGAGAGCGGCCCGGCGTGAGGCGCTGGGGTATCCCGAAGGGCCTGCGCCGTCCGCTCCGGTTCGCGGCTCAACTCCGGGGAACTGTGGCGTGTGGGCCCAGAGCCTGCTTCCCCTTCCTCCTGCTGCCGCCGGGCCTGGAGCCTTTCTCGGCAGCCGTGCTGTCCTGCGGGAGGATCTGGCCCAGCACAGGGCGAGGCGGCTGCGAGCGGAGTGCGGAAAGGCCTCGCGGCACTGCAGCGGCTCGCGGCTGTGGCTGGGATAGCCGCGGCTTGTGGCGGCTGCGCCGGGTGGAGCCAGGTGCTGGGCTTTGCTCTGGCCTTCACCTCCCCCTAAAAAAAAAGTACGGTTCAAGTATAATAGTTCAAGTGTACGCAGTTATCGTAATCTGACCGCTCGATGCTTATATTGATGAGATGGACAGGCCATCGTTGAAGGACTGATGTACAGTTGTCACTCCCGAGTCTGTGCCACTTTATTCAAGAAATATTGTTAAAAGAGAGAAAATGTTTGTGTCAAAGTCTATGGCCTTTGTGTTTTGTTTCAGTTTAGACACTTATGATGTGTAATTTCTCAAGAAATTACTGAAGTGAAGTAATCCTTCCAGATAAAAAACTTAAAAACTGAAAGTTCCCTTTCACAAGAAAAAATCCAATGTTCTCAGAAGTCAGAAGAATTAAGGATTTTGATGTGAACACTTCATGCTTTTCTTTAACCATTGTGCATCAGTGATGTATATGACTAGTTCAAATGAAGTGAAATAAATGTAAACTGCTGATGATTTGCACATCAGGGTGGCCAGTGTTTGATCCTGTTCTTACTTGCAAGGAAAAAGGGCTTGTGGAGGAAGTGGGAAGTCGCTGCTTCATGTAAATTGTGTCTTTCTGATTTATTTGATTGCAGGTGAACGAATTAAAAAGCCAGTTCCTCTTCAAGAACAGACTGTTAAAGATGCAAAGGGACGATACCAGCGTTTCCATGGTGCATTTACTGGTGGCTTTTCTGCTGGCTACTTTAACACTGTTGGAACAAAGGAAGGTTAGATACTTTGCTGTCTTCTGGGACTGGTTAAATTGAGAACTATATTGTCCTGTTAGTGAAAACAATTAACTATCATTGAGCATTTTTGTTTCTGCTATTCCTTATACTGTGGATAGTTGAAATAGTATTGCTGAAGTTATTTCTCCTTGAGTTTTTGGACTGTAATTTTACAAATACTCCTTTGATGTATCCTTAAGATAGAAGGTTGAAATGTTTGAGTGTTTTTGAATACTGTGTTGCCTTAAGTACCTTACTTAAATATTTACCTTCTTTAAAGGATGGACGCCTTCAGCTTTTGTATCATCACGGCAGAAGAGAGCAGATAGAACCATTCTTGGGCCAGAAGACTTCATGGATGAAGAGGTAAATTTAGAAAGGAATTGAAAACTTGTGTAAGTAGTTGCCATGACGGCAAAAATCGAAGTAACTTGAAATTACTTCTTGTATACTGTGTTATCCTATTAGGTTATACAGACTGTTTCATAAGTTGACTTAAGAAGCTCCTGTAATGTCAGTATTAAAAAATCAGAACTCAACCTTTTCACTTTATCAGAAAATGCAAATACTTTTGAAACTGTTTAAGATATTTCCAGTAAAGTTATTATAAAAATAACTGTATAAGTGGCTTGAGAAAATGAGCAAATGTGAAGGTCATATGCCATTTTCATTACTATTATAGTAAGTAAGAATTTGAAGGATGTTTAATCTAAATGTTTTCATTTTGTGTATATTTCCAGGATCTTAGTGAATTTGGGATAGCACCAAAAGATATTACAACTACAGATGATTTTGCATCTAAAGCTAAAGACAAAATAAAGGAGAAAGCTAGACAAATTGCAGGAGCAGTTGCTCCCATTCCAGGAACCACTGCATTTGATGATTTAATAGGACCATCCAAGTAAGTAAATTACCATACAAGTTTGCCAAATTGTTCCTTTCACTTTGAAGTGTTGTATTGCTTAGAAAAGTAATGTTTGAGCACTGCACTTGTGAGACTGGAAGATCCTGCAGTGTTACATTTCCTAAGTGGCCTCCACCTGGATTTTTGTTTTGAATGTGCAGACTTTGTACGAAGTAAACATTTATAAACTGGAAGGTAGTGTGTATGTAAATGTTAACACACACAGATTTGATTTTAAAGGGGATATAAAACCAGAAGTTCAAATATACATGTACATTATTTATCAACAAATAGTAAAGGTGTGGTTTGAAGTAATTTTGGGGTTTGTTTCCTTTTGTTTTCTTCTTAGAATAACAATTGGGGTTGAATTATTACGAAAAATGGGCTGGAAAGAAGGACAAGGAATTGGACCACGAGTCAAAAGAAAGCCACGCAGACAGAAACCTGGTAAGTTCAGGGAAGTTCCTGAGCTGATTAATTTTCTTGTTAGTAGAAAGTTAACATTCACAGACTGATTAGAAAGTCGATTTTAAACCCTCTTTTTATTAATGTAATATGTAATATTATCATGTCTCTTGCAGATCCTACAGTGAAAATATACGGCTGTGCATTACCACCCGGACTGTCTGAGGGTTCTGAGGTACTGAACAGACAAAAGTGGTCTGTTGACTTTTGTAAGGATATGTGGTAACAGATGAGGAAAACAAAGCAACTTCTTGGATCTCCTCAAACAGTATTTTAAAATGCAGCTTCAAATCTTAGAAAAGTGTTCATAAATACTTTCTATGCTTAATGTGAAGGAAGGTTTTAATGTATGAATTTCTTCTTTTGCTATGTAAGCAGGTATAGTTCATACACAATTCAGGAAACGCAAACTTGCCTGGGCTCATGTTAACTGAATGTTGTAAAAGCTCAACATACAGAACTTTAAGTTGTATTTGCTCTTATAAACTTTTACTTTGTGTAAGGATGAAGAAGATGAATACCAGCCAGAGAATGTGACGTTTGCACCGAAAGATGTAATACCTGTAGACCTGACTCCAAAAGAGAATGTCCATGGACTTGGCTACAAGGGTTTGGATCCTTCACAAGCTTTGTTTGGTGTATCTGGAAGAGAACACCTGAATCTTTTCACAGGTGGTTCTGAAGAAACAAGCAATTTATTTGGTGATCTGAGACACAGTAAAGGAAGAAAACTAGGTATTACAGGTCAGGTAAGGACATTTTTAATGCCTTTTATGATTAGTGCAGTAAAATCCACATACATTTTGGTTTTTATTAAGTGAAAAGCTTCTAGTCATTGTAGTATTATTGTAAGAAATGTTAATTATGGCTTGTGAATAGGATTTTTAAAAAACTTACCTTGAAGATGTGGAAAAATCCTTAGAACTCTCAAATGCCTTCACTTGCTGAAACTGTAAAAGACAACTATAAAAACTGCCTGACTCTGAGTAGCTGGAAAAATGTCCTGTGTTACTTTGATTAATACTATAGTTAGATTATATATAGAGTAATATAATAGTTAATATTTGGTATGTTTTTAATTTATGTTTTTGTCTGTTATACTTTTAGTAATGCTGTATCTGTCAGCTACAGAGGTTTTGTAGAACTTAACCTGCTCTTAGTCAGTTTGCACACCATGTTATCTTGGTACAACTATTCTGCTGTCCTTGCCTTGTACACACCAAACTTGCTGTCCCTCCCTGCCAGGGGAGTGGAATGTGTTTGCCTTGTGCTCACTGAGATGTGGGGTTTTTACCTCTTTTTGTGGTGGAATGCTACATTTTTTTAATGTACCAAATATTACAGTGTATATTTGTACTGTAGATTTGATGTAGATGAATAGATACCCATGTAGATGTGTTCTGATATGTGACTTGACAGTATTTCTGCACTTTTGAGTTCTCATTTAAAATACATATTTTAGGCTTTTGGTGTAGGAGCTTTAGAGGAAGAAGATGATGATATTTATGCAACTGACACGCTGTCAAAATATGATACAGTTCTAAAGGATGAGGAGCCTGGAGATGGCTTGTATGGCTGGACAGCACCAAAACAGTATAAACCCAAAAAAAGTAAGAACTGTGGTTCTCTTTAACGAGTGAGTGTAATATGGGGGAAAAATAAGAAATGTCATCTCTATTTGCCATGTATTTTAATTTTCAGCCTTGATATCTGAAAACTCAACTTGTCCTCCTTCTCTCTTGAGGTGTTCAATTACAGAAATGATTTCCAAAGTCCTCCACTACTCCCAGTGTAGATTAAACCCTCAAAGTATATTTTCAAGAGGACAATATGTGCTGCATTGTGGGATACTTTGTTCAGCTTCACTGTACAAAAAAAAAGTGATTGTGAATCACTTTCGTGAGTTACAAAATATGACCCAGAACTTAAAAAAAGAACTTTTCTTTTTAAGATAAACTTCTGTATTTTTAGATAATTTTTGTAAATTTTACACTTCATTTTTACTTCACTATGTAAGTGCATAAAATACTGTTGTAATTTCTGAGTCCTGGTTCATGTTAGTTGTACACATTAATGGCACTGATGGTGTTAACTGTGCACAATATGGATACTGTTGCTTCACTATAAGCCATGTTCAACCTGCAGCAATCACTCTGGTAGCAGTTTTTATAATACTGTTTTTGTATAATACTCATCTAGAATCAGAACCCTTAATTTTAAATGAAAGGCGGTGAAGATGAACTACAATTATGATTCATGTGAGACAGTGACATATGGAAACTATTCAGAATAAAAATTGCCTAACGTGCATGTTTTAGATATTGACCACCTCTGCAATCATTTTGCAGGGCCTGAAAGAGAATTTAAATATATAGGCAAAATCCTGGCTGGTTTTTCCTTGGCATCAAAACCATCAGATCCAATCAAGGTAAGCAGATAACCATATTTTATGTATTCAGAGTAACATCATTCACCATGTGTACTGTGCAAACCCTACTGCTTCTCAGTGTTTTTCTGGTCTTAGAAATAAATGTTTTGGTCAGCAGTAAAAATTGCTGAATGAACACAATTATAGCACTGGGGGCTGTTCAATAGAAACTTAAAATGCAGACTTCTGAAGGTATTTGAACTTTGCCCAAGTACTGGCTTTGAACAAATGCCTTCTGCACTATTCACTTCTACTTGCCATAAGGCTGGAGGAATGGTTTAATTTAACACAAAAAAGAAAAAAAATGTTACATATATTTTGGTTCTAGATCTTTCTGTGTGTAACATTCAGTTTTCTGTAAAAATCAGGCCCAAAAAAAATGTTACATATATTTTGGTTCTAGATCTTTCTGTGTGTAACATTCAGTTTTCTGTAAAAATCAGGCCCATTGCAGTAATGAGCAGATGGGACTCTGTTTCTTCATGCAGAAAAGCCCCATCTTTATTCACATAATTCATTTTTACACAGTTTTCACAGACCTCATGTTCAACTCCAGTTGGCTAGTAGTTTTATTTCCACTCAATTTTCTGGTTAAAAAGTGTTTTTGTGTGTACATGTTAGGACTTCTCCTATTCACAGGTGTTTACATATTTTCTTTGTGGATTCTCATGGAACAGATCTTTTGTTATTACAGGTGCAACTTATTTTTCTCTCTAAGAATAGGTTGTTATGCAAACTGATTGTCATTCTCAAGATTCTTTCACATGGGAACTTAGCTAGCTGCACTCAGGAGTAATAGGCCAGCCAGTAATTTAACAGAGCAAGGCATGACTTTATAAGGCCTTTCATTTATAAAATTTTCATTTATAAAATCTCTACTTGTATGCAACAAGGCCTATTTTGGTTACAATTTAATTTTTTAATCCTGTCTTCAGGTTTACATAGTTCTTGCTGTATATATTTGCATAAATTAGAATAACAAACAAGTGTATGTCAGGGTCTTTTTTCTAAGGAAGAATATTTGTGTGGTATATAAAATTGCATCATATAGGGAGCACAGAGATAACCTTTAAAATAACAGCTTGAATGATGAACATGGGGAAACACTTTGAAAGATGCTAAAATACAGCAAGCACTCAGTACTCAGAAATCCAATTAATTGATTAAATTATTTGAATTTAGTTTAAAAAATAGTAAGAAATACTAAGAGGTATTTTCTCAAATAAAAGCAGTGCATCCTAAGACTCTTGTTAATTTTTCTGTCACTTAATGTGCACATTTTATTTTTTCATAGTTGTAAATAAATTGTCAATATATTTGTTCCCAGAGTTTGTATTACAGTGCCACTTACCAACTGGGTCTAGAGGAATTGGTAGCTTGTACTATCTGTTTCTACTACTGAGATGTAAATTGAGGAATTCATAGGTTGAGCTGACTTCTGAAACACATTTATAAGTGTTGCATACAAAGGTGGGTTTCTTATTTTGTTGCCCCTTTCCCCCCAGATCTACCCCCCACCTGTCCTGCCACGAAATTACAGAGCAGTGCATTACTTCAGGCCCGTGATAGCAGCTGGGACTGAAAACTGCCACATACAGAAGGTTCTGGAGGAGTCTGCTGGGAAGCTTGGGAGTGATGCCACACAGCCAAGCAGGCATGCCTTGGATGCAGCTCAGAGGAGGGAGCAGCTGGGAGAGCCTGAGCTGAAAGGTATTAACATTAATATCTTTGCTTGTGTTTCAGGCACCTTTGTATGTTTATTTATAGAACAGTAAGAAGTGGGTCTGGCCTTGAGCACTTACTTTCTAACATAAATATGTCAAATCTATAAGCTAGTTACCATTTCATTGTGCAGTTTCATCTCAGCAGTTGAATTGTTGATACAACTGTCTGTATTTTCGTTTACTTAAACATTTCAAAGACAAAAAGTATGTGTTAGATTGTGTTTTGTTGGGGAGGGTTGTGGCCTTTTATGAATATATTAGGCTGTGATGATTTTTACTGTAAAATGATGTTTGACTGAAATACATTCACATATACCAAAAAGATAATTTGTAACTGTGGCTCACATTTTTATCTACAACTGTAAACTTTCTCAAGTTACATGTAAATAGCATAAAAGATGTAATAGTGGCCAGATTTTTATTGGACATGTATGCCATTTTATTGTTAATTTCTGCTTAAGGGCATTTTATCTGAATGTATACACATGGGATAGGAATTTTTCCTCTACTATAAAGTGGAAGAAATAGTTCTAGTAATTTTTCATTTATCTTTTACTTTTTTTTTTCTGCTTTAGGTCCAGCTCCTTCTATTTTGGAATATCTGTCTGAGAAGGATAGAGAAAGACTCAAAGAAGTGAAGCAAGCATCTGAACAACAAATGAAAGCAAAAATAGTGTCTCAGCAGTCACGTAATAGCAGATTCCAGTCAGCCTCCCCAGAAGATGCTACTCACAAATGGCAACTGCAGCTGGGGGCACAGTTAGGAAATGCTGGTTCTAGTGACTTCAAACCATTTGCAAAAAATCCAGAAAAACAAAAAAGATACGAAAATTTTGTGAAAAGTCTTAAACAAGGAGAAAAAGGTAAAATATTTCTTGATTAATTTTTTCCCCTCCCCACTTTTTTTGTCTCAATGCATTTTTATATTCACTGTGAATTCTCTTCCTGAATTCCACAGCATTTCTCCTTTTACTTCTTTTCAGGACCAATGTTAACAGAAATCTTTACTGATACTTAGTCATGTTGATTTCAGGAAAAAAAACTGCTCAGTTACTCAATTGCCTGCAAGTCTTGATTTTAGGCATTACATTTCATACTTCTGTGATGCAGCAGAAGTTAAGTTCTGCTTCATTTCCTGGGTTTCCCTTATTTCATTTTCCAAGGTACACTTCAGCTTTGGTCAGTGGAACAAGCCTTTTAATTTAGTTTGTTTCTCTTCTAGGAGTTAAACTGACAGATCATATAAAGGCAGAAAGATGATTGGGTAGCAGTAGAATCAAAAGAACCCCCTCTGCAACAGGGGGAAGAACCCTAAAGTGAATGAAGTATTTCACACTTGTCAAAGCTTCCATTGTATGTCCTTTGGATACTCAAACTTCTGCTGCCACTTATGTTCTTCTCAGAGAAATGTATGACTGTAAAAACTCAGCATACATGCAGAGCTCTTACTCAAAACCAAAAAATCCAAACTCCTTCATCAACTCTTTTCATGCTGTTTCAGTCTCCTTCCATTACCTTAGGTGTTTGCTGTGAAATGATACTGTTGTGTATCTTAGATTAAACTAGATACTTGCAATGCCTTGTGGTGAGTTCCCCAGTACTGTGACTTTTCTGTAAGGCATTGAAAGCTGAAATTGATCTAGGAAGTTCATCATCAGCCCATGACTTTAAATGGCCTTGAAATAAACTTTTGAAAAAAAGGGTTGGCTTTTTTCAATTTTCGAAAAAAGGAAATTATTGGGGAAGAAAAAAATGGGCACCAGGGAAATTTGACAGAGGAAAGCATATAGTGACAGGGAGAAAACCTGGGTGTGTTGTTCTAGTTGTGGTTTAGGGGTTTTTTGGTTTTTCTAAGTCCATCATGTTATATGGAACAAATGTTTTCTGGTCAGTAGCCTCTTTTAGTTACCACATTGGGACAGACTACTTGAGCTTTGAATCCATAGTTCCTCTGTTCAGGACTGGGATTTTCCCTGGATAAAATGTCAATATTTTTGAATAGTATTTAATATTATAAAAATATTAAATATTTCACGTTTATTTAAATACAAACTATTTAATGTTTTGAATATTATTTTAAATATTTTTAATATTCTAATATATTATTCAATATTTTTGAATATTATTTATCAGTATTCTCAGTTATGACTGTCTTATGGCTATAAGTGCCTCCCCAGTCATAATGATGAAAATGTAGAAATGTAAAAATAACTGGAATGGTTAAAGGTATTTTCTACTGTAAGTGTATTTGCTTGGCTGGAGCTATTTCCTCTTCCTTCTGGGAGAAAAAATAAACCTTTATGCAAATTCTGTATCGGTGGGCACTTTACAGACCAGAAGGCAAGTTACAAAGCCTAGTCAGGCTTAAACTCTTTTGTTCTATATTTTAGTTATTTGGTAAAACTTTGGGTTATACTTTCTGTTTAATCACCTGTTAAATCCATTAAGTGTTTTGAACATTCTTTAAAAGGCAGTGAGAAAGGAATCAGTTTTACAAGTAAAACTCTTTAAAATACCTATCTTGCATTTGGCAAATGCTGTCGCACTTGCTGTCTTGAAAAACTACCTCCATTTATCAGGGCTTAACACAGTTGAGATTAATACTCCCCTGGAGCTAAGTATTCATTAACTGCTTGCAAGAACTTCTGCTTATTTTTTGTTTGGGAAGCGTTGTCCCTGTGCTGAGCATTTCTCTCCTTGCCTTTCAGGAGATGCACTGGAGCGCTTCTTAGACCCGAGCATGCCAGCGTGGGAGCGGGGCCGGGAGCAGGAGGAGTTCTGGCGTGCAGCCGCCTTCTACAGATCCTCCAGTGCAGCGCTCTCCTCCCGGTTCACCCGCGCCCAGTACGAGGATGATGTCGACAAAGTTGAAGTTCCTCGAGACCAAGAGGTATATGCTGTCCTTCAGTACATTGCAGCTGCAGCTGTTGCCTTAGCCGTGACTTTGTTTCTCTTTTAAACTCTTGCACAGATGTGTCACTGTTTCGTTGCCCTTTTGTTTAGCAGCTTTTGAAAACGCTCGGTGCATACAGAATAGTGATTTGTTAAACAGCATTTAAATATTGATGGATTTGTTCTGCTCTTAAAACTTACAGCAGTTCAGTAAGTTGTTATTTATTTATCAACTCTAAGTGTTTGACTTTTTCAGAATGACATCGATGATAAGGAAACAGCTGTGAAGATGAAGATGTTTGGCAAACTCACGAGGGACAATTTTGAATGGCATCCTGATAAGCTGCTGTGTAGAAGATTTAATGTTCGTGATCCATATCCTGAGTAAGATATTTGATACTTATATTTTTAGAACTTTTTATAAATTCTGAGTTTTTAATTTGCTTGTGGAAAATCTGGCTTGATGTTTTCTTGTGTCATAAGGTAATACAGAACTGTCCAAAGATTTTATTTGCATCATGAAATATGGTGACCTCTGATAAAATAGCATGCATTTCAAGGACTGCTGTAGGGGCTTCAGATTGTTGTAGCTAGTTTGAGGACTATTCTGTGTTGAAAATAATAATCAGCAAACAATTTTATTTCCCTCTAGTTCTTCTGTAGTGGGTTTACCAAAAGTGAAACGAGACAAGTATTCTGTTTTTAATTTCTTAACCGTGACTGAGCCCACCACATCTGTAACTCAAGCAACAAGTGAAAAGAACCAAGAGAGTAACAGTCTCAACAGTAAGTTTGTTATTGCTTTATTAATTTAGCTACACATGAGATAATAGTACAGAAAAGCCATCTTTTTCATTGAGAACCTAGCCACATGACTTTCTCATAAAAAAAACCCAAACAAAGGAGTTGAAAATAAAAACTCAGTCACATAAAAGCTGAAGTTAGTGATATAATGCTAATTTCTTCTATCTAAAAGACATTTATAGGTCAAGTATTCACTAGATTAAAAAATGTCAAACTGAAGAAGCAGAGTAATTTTAAATTAAGCAGGCCATAAAATGCAGAACTTTTTGGCATGCAGGTGATTTTAATATTTTCGATGTTTTAGAACCAAAGAAATCTTCAAGGTGGGATGTGTCAGATAAAGAGAAGGAGAAGAAAGATTCTATCAGTGAATTCATTAGTCTTGCTAGATCAAAAGCTGATGTTCAGCAGCAGCCACCAGTGCCAGCAACAGAAAAATGTGGAACTGGGACAACTGAAACTCTTCCCACTGTGGTGAGTTCACAACAGGGTTTGAACTTACAGGGAATAGCTGTAAACCTCGATAACCCAGAAATAAGATGGATTAATAAATGAATTGGTCTAATACAGATCAGTTTCCACAAGAGCCAACTCAGTGTGAGCAAGGTCTGAGATGGCACTTCAAAGAATTCTGAGGTTGTAACTCTGGGATGCAAGATACTTGCAGCTTACCTCTGATCATACTTGAAGTAGAGCTTAAGAGAAATAAAAATGTAGCTCAGTAGTCTGGGAACTAAATTCAGTAACTTTGCTACCACTCTGCTCACAGGCACAAAATATATTTATTTCTCCTTTCCATAGAAGAGAGTGCATATTTTGGGGAGAAAGGTGATGTTTTCCTTTTGCTTAAATTTAGTATTATATAATGGAAGTTTGAATGAATTAATTAGAATTTATAATATCTGGGGATCTATTTTCACAAACTGCATTACTGTTATAGGACACTGGCTTAATTCCTCAGTGGTTCAAAGCTTTACTATTTGGGACTGATTGTTTATTTCATACTTACTGTGCCATCCAAATGTTTTGTAAATACCTGTCAGTATGCTTGAAGTCATCCTTATCAGAGAGAGATTGTACCTGAAGGTATTCCTTCTCAGAGAGAGAGACTGTCAATTTCTTTAGTGTTTAAATATAGTTTGTTATGATGCTATTTAGCAGGTAGCTGATGAAGATAAGAATGAGGAGGAGGAAAGTGGACGACCACCCATGGACTTATTTAAGGCCATCTTTGTGAGCTCCTCAGATGAAAAATCATCTTCCTCTGAAGAAGAGAGTGATGAGGAACAGCAACCAACTACTTCAGAAAGAGCATCAGAAACCACCAAGCAAGCTGATGTACCAGACAATTCTTCCTCCAATGTACAAGGTAGTACTTAATGGATGCTAATTTTTATGCAACATAAAATAAATACCTTGTAAAAGTGTCATTTTTGAATCACGTTCTTAGACTTAGGACAATGCTATGGTCCTGTGCAGGTCATCTGAGATTGGCAGAGGTGGTTGTGTAGAAAATGCAAATAATACAGCACTGAATAAGGCCTTGCATGTTAACAGTGATACTAGCATTGCCATGTACCTTTTGTGTAGACTTTAGAAGCAAATTGCTGTATGAACTATGCCTGTTATACAGTGAGGGAGAACAAAGCATCTAGTGTAAGAACATACTTTAAATGAAAATACTTACTGTCACAGTTGGTTCTATTAACATTTAATTTTTAGTGTTCATTAACCTTATATTTTTCATGGAATTTTTTTTTTCATTCTGAGTAATGGAAGAATAACAATTTTACAGAAGGGAACCAAACAAATGCACTGATAGTAATTTAATTAATAATTTTAGAGTTTAAAAGGTAAATTTTGATTTAAAAGGAAAATAACAGTATGTTGACATGTTTCAGAACATCAGCTACCCAGCTGGCCAAAGCTTCATAAAGATAGAGGATGCTGATCAGTTTGCTTTCTTAAAGGTTTTTAGAAAGCCTCCTTGAACTTTCTTCAGTACTTCTTGGAAAAAGTATTGTGTTATTTTCCTTTCAAATATAGCAAGTTTTGGTTTTTTTCGTAGAGAGTGTGACTGCTGCAACTGATCCTGGCATTTCTTCGTTGCCTACATCAAAGCAGGACCTGGATGTAACGGAGGAATTTGGACCAAAGTTGCCACCAGCTTTTTCTTCTGGTAGGTTCTGTAAGCATCTAGAGCGTTTCTCTGCACCTTGAAATTCTTTATAGAACACATGATATCTCTCCTTAAAAAAACGTTGTGAATGGGCCATCAGTGCCTTAAATGTGTGTTATGTAAACAGGCATCAGCAAATGTTCTGTTGCCATGCTATGAGCAGCAACAGGAACCCTTTGCCTGTGTACCAGTTTTGCTTTAAGTCTCTAGAGGTGATGATAAAAAATGGACGTGAAAATATAGGACAGCCTTGCAATTTCATTTTTTAACAGATTGCAAAGGTGTTTAATTACAGTAGGGATGTTGCAGGTAGGAGTTTTAGATGTAATTTCCTTTTCAATGTTAGGGCTTTTTGTTTAACTATCATATTGGGTTAAAAGTAATACAGAATGTAACAAGATTACCCTATTTTTGATTTTTTTTTTTTTTTTTTAATTTATGCATTTGCTTTGTACTTTAGGCACTACTTGGCAACAACAAACAGTGGTGCCAGCAGCTTTTCCTGGGCCTAGTAGGAAAGAAAAACATCGGAAAATCAGAGAGAGGCACAAGACTAAGAAAGAACGCAAACGCAAAAAGGAAAAGGTATTAAATTTAAATACTGTTTTTTTGATTTATTGATTCTTTGATCTGCCTTTCAAAATGCTTTATTATTTATGCCTGGTTGTAGAGAAAATATATTCTGGGGCTAGACTTTAAGCAACAGAATTTCTCTGATGTTTTGAAATGACAGAATCACCCTGCTATGATGCTGCTTTTTCCATGTACACATACGTGACTACAGGTACAGGATTGAGGGTAGTTTCATGTTCTGTGTGGAAGATGTCAGACACATTCTGGGAATTGCATTTGTGGCTTATATACATATAACTGTAATGAAAGGTCTATTTTAGGGGAGAGTTGAGTGCTTGGATTAAATGAATTTGGGTTTATAGTTTTTTTAAGCTTAGTCTTATTAGTGGAAAAGAGTCATTGATGTGTGTTCTGTTTCAGTTAAGATGAGTCCATACTGAAATAAACTTTTTTCTTTTGTTGACATTCAGAAAAATCCAAGTCTTTTACAAGGAGATAAAGGATTATTTCTGTATTTTTTACAGAAAAAGAAGCATAAGAAGCAGAAAAACAAAGGAAAACACAAGAATAAAAAATCAGAAAAAGAGAGCAGCTCAGACACTACAGATAGCAGTGACAGCCTTAGTGATATGGATACCACAGGCTTGTCACCTAAAGAGCTTCTAAGAAGGTAAGCAGAAAGGTTGCTTCAACACTTGTAAATTTTACAGTGAATAACTGAATAAATATCAATTTATGAGTTGTCATTCTAGTGAACCTATTTGCAGCAAATGTTGAATAAGCCAGTTTCTTTATGAAGAGCTCACTTTGGTGAGGAAAGAGTAGAAATGTCAGACATTTTAATGTAGAGGGTAATTTTAGGATAGAAGCCTCTTAGGGTAAAGGCCATTAAACACACAGGCCTAGCAGGGCTAATGGACATTATAATTAAAGGTGACTCATATTTTTTGAAGGTATTTTGAATTGGAATTAAAAATTGAACTAGTGCAAGTGGAAATTCATATTTTCATTTATCTAATTCTCTTTACTTGGAGACATTGGAAGAAACATTGTCTGCTAAGATTCCATTCAGACAGATCTGTTGTGTGGCACTGATGCTTAAGCTGTGCTTCAGCAAGGGACAGTGAAGCCAGCAGAACAATACTTGACTCATGTACATGTCTCCTAAATTTAGACTGAGCTATTACATTTTTATAAACTAGAGACTTGAAGACAGTGCTAACATACATGTGGAAATCAGAAAAGCAAGTTTCACAATATTTTGTACACACTCTTGGGGTAAAGTAGGAACAAATGTAACTGTCTCTAGTGCAGATGACAGCCAGCTTCAAAAATGTCCATGTGGAAGAGTCACTGTATTGGCTTCTGTTGAGTGTCTCTGACTAGCTGGGATGTCCCAAGGTATTTGTTGAGTACCACATCCATCTGGTCTAATGGCAAAGTGACTGGGGTCAGCCTGTGGAGTGGAATGGGCAGGTACCCATTGGCATTTGAAAGGACTCTGCCTTCCATTCCTCTGGAACTGAGAGTTATGTATTGGTGTTTTCATATTAAAAACAAACTACTTACTACTTGGATTTCTGAATAGCTAAAATACATTGTATGCATTTTCTTTCTTCATATTTGCATGTCTCTCATCACTGAGAAAATGTTTCTTTCTAATACAACTCAAATATCTCTCTGAAACTAAGGTTTAAGAAATTGCTCAAGTAATGAAATGTTCCTAATGTGGTGTGTGACTGTTTCATCTGACCTTTTTCCTTTTTTCCTCCCTTTTAGATTAAAACAACTTCAGTATTGAAGAGCTGTCTTGTGTTCTTCAGTATTGTGTGACTTGATCTCAAATTTTTGATCTCCTCCATGATGGTAGATCAGTGGTGTATAATGTGAAGCACTTTAATTCATATTGAATTTCTGTGAAAATAAATGTGCATATGTTTATTTTGTCATGTTTCATGAGTTCAAAATGTATGGATTGTAGAACATTGAAAAGACCCCTTTCTGGGCATAATAATCTGAAATACTGCAGGCTCTGTTTTAATTATTTAAACAAAGCATTTTATTAAACCTTATTATTACAAGTAAGTTTTGTATAGTGATAATTGTTTATGCCTAGGCTCTCTAAAATGCTGGAGAGTAAGTTTCAGTCTTAAGTTAGGAAGTTAAAACTAAAGCAATATAAAATTTTTATTGGGTGAAAGTATTTTTATTGAATCTTAATGCAGAATTTCACGTCACAGTTTTCGAGTATCCAGCTGATACTTTTGCCTCTCCAAATTCAGTAACACTTACTATAGCCACTCTAAACCAATAACCTTTGGTAGAATCACAGAATATGCTGAGTTGGAAGGGACCCAACTCAAGGGATCCATCAGGATCATCAAGCCCTGGTCCTGCGGAGTTAATTTCACATTAATTATTATGGCTAATGAGTCATATAATCATTATTATGATTATAAACTGCCTCATTTTATGTAGTTACAAAGAGAAGTGTTCATGCTTCTTCTTGTCTGCAGTTGTCATATTGTAGAATAATTTCAGTGTGAGCCATGAAATAATAGTGAGCTGCTGCCTGGAGGGGTGGGGAGCAGCTCTGGGAACAGCTCGGAGCCCTGGCAGGAGCTGTGGCTCCAGGCAGTCTGGGAAGGGGAGGCAGCCTGGGCCCCGTGTCCAGGAGGAGCTGGGGCACTGCTGGCAGCCCAGGGATGAAGAGCTCTCTGACACTTTGTGTGTGGTTAATGCTTATGGCAGCTGCTGGTTGGTAGTTCTCTTCACACAAACACGTGCTTGACGCTCAGGAGCAAACTCCCTAGATGAGTGAAGAAAAGACTTTTCAAAATATCTTTGCCAAAATTTGTAACGGTCTTGGCTAAAACCTGTGGTCAAAGAGCTCTGTGTGCTGCATTTTGATGGGCCAGAATCAAGGAAACAAGTGTTTGAAAGACATAAATCTCTTAATGAGGTTTAAAGATTTTTTTTTTTTGAGAGGAAGAAGAGTTTGAAAACAAACCTCCAGAAAAATAAAAACACAGTCCCCATCCATCAGCATTTTTTTTTTCCTCACCCAGATTCGGTAAATCTGCTCCAAGGTAGTACCAAGGATGTGAACTTTGCTCAGTCCAGTGGAAGTCTGGAATTTAGGATGCATTCTCCTATGGTTCCTGCTTTCATACTCCCCCTCGTGGACTAAACTGTGGCATTGTGTGAGTCCGTGAGTGCTGTGCCAGCAAATGAGTGTGTGCTAGGCAGACTGCAGGCACTGAGATCTGGCAGGCATTAAGCAGTCATGACTTAACCTAAGAATTGGTAATGGGTACTAGTGCATTAATGTCATGGATTCAGATGAAACGATTTAATAAGGTATCTACAATTTTGATTTCCTGCTATGCAGTGCTCGGTTTCTGCCATACCCAGAAGCTTTTCCAGCTATACTCAAAAGGCTCAAGAAGCCCAAAGGCATAAAAAGTCCAGACAAGGTTCAGCTTAGCAGCAGCATGTTAGCCAAGAGCTGTGATGGCTAGCTCAAAGAAACCAGGGAATGTAGAAGGAAAAAGTTGCATCTTTTGATGATGAGTAAATAAACACATAGCAACTGTAAGCATATATTGTAGATTGGAGAAATAAAAATAAGTGTCTCAGTGTTAGTCATGACACTAAGTTTAGTTTAATAACTGGCAGACTGACAGCTCCAAACTTTGCTGCTTTGTCTGAACTCAGAATTGGAACTTGTATTTTTCTGTCTTTGACGAAATACTATTCAGCTCTCTGATGTGTAAGTAAACTGAAATCAACACCAGAGAGTAAGAAGATAATCCATTAATTTTTTTAAAGTATAGTAGATCCCTGAATGTTCTTATTGCTGAAAAGGCTATAATGTGCCACTTGCCTGAAGTGTGTAATTTCTGTTTAAGAAATTTTATCTCTGTTTAAGTAGGTTTTCTTTAACACTTGTTGAGCAATACTTTTTTTTCCAGAACCTACCTAAAAGTATTTGCCTGAGTATTGGGAACTTTCTGAAAGCAATGTATAGACAAGAATATGTAAAATATATTATGACAAGCCTAATTTCCTCCCCTACAGGAACAGCTGAAGCAATTAGAATTCAGGAGAGTATAGTGGATATGGATCATGGGGGGCTAGGCCAGCCCTGACAATTTTCACTCTGGCTTTCTCTTTTTTTCCCTTTGGAAGAGTAGATACCAGATGACTGGCTGTACTAAGAAAGTGTTTGAAGTTCTTGACAACAAACAGTATCTCTTGTGAACTGACAGCCCACATATCTTTTGGAAAACAAAGATTAACAGTGCATGCAGCAGACAAAGACTGGGTAAGTCTAGAAGGGTAGTTTTGACTGCAAGACTTTTTTGACTCAAGAACACACACAAGCTTTGATCTTTTTTTTCTTTGATCTTAGAGACATTCTTGATCATTCTGGTGTCAGTTAGTACATGGACACACACTGAGAAAGTAAGTGAAAATGTGAAAAATAAACGTACTTTCAAGTTTTGTCTGTTATCAAGAGCTGCCAAGTTAGCAGGATAGTTCTTTCCAGTGAAAGTCCTTGTGAGGCAGCAGCTCTAGATCTGACACTTGGTGTCAAAAAGGGCAGTTATAGTCAAAGGTATGAGATTTTATGCTCATATTGAAGACAAATAAAAGAACACATCATGAAGGCAGTTTATGTTGCCTACTTTCTGACTGATTCTAAAATCTCTTTGTACTTACACAAACAAAAATGTGATTGAAATAATTGGGTTAATCATGGAAATGGAAGATGTTTACCCAGGTGAAGATATGATGACTGATCCTGTGATACTCTGAAATACGAGTTACTCTGCATCTCAGCAGTCCTCATGGGTATTTGTGGTAGATGCTTACAGTCAGGTAGGTACCATAATCCATTTGTAAATTTTGATTTATATTTTTGTTTTACTAAAGAACTTCATAGGAACATAGAATTGTTTGGGTTGGAAGGAACCTTAAGGATCATTCAGTTCCAACCCCCTGCCATGGGCAGCGACACCTTCCAGTATCCCAGGTTGCTCCAAACCCCATCCAGCCTGGCCTTGGGCACTTCCAGGGATGCAGCAGCCACAGCTGCTCTGGGCACCCTGAGGGCCAGGGCCTCCCCACCCTCACAGCAGAGAACTTCCTCCTAATATCCAATCTAAACCTGCCCTCTTTTAGTTTGAAGCCATTTTCCCTTTTCCTGTTGCTTCAGGCCCTTGTAAATAGTCTCCATCTTTCTTGCAGACTCCTTTCAGGTACTGGAAAGGCACAGTTAGGTCACCCCAAAGCTTCTGTTCTCCAGGCTGAACAATCCAAATTGTCTCAATCTTTCCTCATAATAAAGCTGCCCCAACCCTCTGATCATCTTGGTGGCCTCCTCTAGACCTGCTCCAACAGCTTTATGCTTTCCCTGTGCTGAGGACCCCCGAGCTGGAGGCAGTACTCCAGGTGGGATCTCACCAGAGGAGAGTAGAGGGGCAGGATCATCTTCCTTGACCTGGCCCTGCTTCTTTTGATGCTGTACTTCAAAGCTTTATTTATGGGTTAGGATTGCATTATGTTTTGAATGTCGTACAGATACTTAAAACTCTGTGTGTAACAGACCACGAAGCACATGGCAGGGTGTGCACGTGTATGTCGTGGTTCAATTTTCCATCATCACAGATGATTGCAGAGTCCGAGACCCCTATCCTGTGCCATGAACCGCGGCCGGTCGAGGCACTGAAGGGTGAGGCAGGGCTGGAGCTCGGCCGTAGGCAGTTTCGCTTATAAATGTCTGAAAGGCCGACATTTATGTATTTTCCTCCGCTCTCTACGTGCGTTGTGCCATAACCGGCGCGGGAGCATGTGCGGCGGCGAGGCCGGTCCGCCCGGGGCAGGGGCGCTCGGGGCAGGGCCGGTCCGTCCG
>WEIU01002272.1:0-27051 GCA_013389925.1 Aegithalos caudatus
CTAATTAAGTTTACATGTCTTGCAGGTTAATGCTAAAATTGCTTGTCAAAAGAGCAGAAGAACAACAAAGAGCATTTGGACAACAAAAGAATATTCCTGATATTTAAATTTTATTGTAAGTTGCAAAGGTTTTCCTTAAATTTTAAAAAACTTACCCATATTTTGTAAAATATTCAGAAATCAAACACTAAACAGTTTTATCACTTGGAATAAGTGCCATTTTGTGTCTATAGTCTCAAATCAGTGGCCAAGGTTACACCAAGTAACCATCTTTTACTAACAGAAGACCAGGCCAGCCCTACCATCACATTTGCAGAAACTGACCACTACCCAAAAGAGAGGATGCCTCAGCAAGAAAAAGTAACAAACTATTTTTAAGAAGTCCCCATACAAGTAGTTCATCACCCATTTTTATGTTAAAATACCCCTAGACTTCAGTTCTGTAGGAAAACCAATCAAACCACACTCTGATTTCACCATACAGAGTAACCCAAAACTTACACTAAGGTCAAAAGGGAATCTACAGCACAGTTCAGATCTTTACCAAGTATTATCACACAGACTACTATTGAGATCATAAAAAAAACCAAACAAACAAACAAAAAGAAACCATAAGGATAAGGCCTATCACACTTACAGCATTGTGTATGTGAGGATTATCCATGATCCCAGCCAGTCCCTTGAATATTTAAGTCTTAGAGACCACAAAAAACAATGGACCTCATTGTCTATCTACTGTTTCAAGTCGACAAATCAAAAGACAGAGAAAAAACAGTGAACTACTGTTTTATACTTAAGTCAATAAACATGCTTATTCAAGAGAGAGTTGCATCAATACATAAAGATTTCTGGGTTTGTTGCCTGTTTTCCTCACATAGACATGTAACACCCAAGTGTATTTGAGTACAAAGCACTTTGAATTCCCTATATGATATGCAAGGTGTTGATACATTATATGGTGTTGATACATTATATGGTAAGTGTTCCAAATGCTGTACACAAAAAGCCCCCTTTCACCTCCTTCTAAAGAAACTTCATGTTTAGCATATTGTTATTGCTATCAAGGAACTCCCACAGTTTATTTCTGAACTTAGAACATACACTGCTAATCTCACTGAAGGGAAGGACTAATTAAGTCCTCAATCAAAGATTTTTCTTGCTTGCAGAGAATTTTGTTAGAGACTTTTTTAGACAGCAAAGGATGGGGGTGGTTTTGTCTTCAATTCCCTACTGATATTTGCAAAGTAATTATTATAAAGGAAAAGAGAAACGGAATGAAGAGTAAGCAAATATATTTATAATTAACTACCTTTTACTTTTACAGCTACTCCAGAAACACTGTAGGGATTGCCTATTGCCTATTGGTTTAGAGAATTTAAGGAAACAAAAGTAATTTCTCTGATTTTTAAAGTGCCTTGTACTGCCTATCCCATTATGCCAAGACTCGAGGGAAAAAGTCTCCAACAACTGTCAGGATGCAAGGTCTCTGACTTTATGACCATGTTTTCCAGAAACTGCACCAGGAAAAAGGCCAATATCCCCTTCTCTTAGCACACTGGATTTTAAGGGAAGCTCATCTGGCTATCCACTCTTTTAAACACAGACTACTTACAGAGAATTAAATTCCATTCTAAACTAAACCCAGAGTAACATAAGCACAACTTTTTAGGCAGAACAGAGCATTTTATCATGCATGCTCAAACTGTAATCTTACTCCATTACTACAGTTTTTATAATTCCATATTTATGTTAGTGCTTTTAAGTATCTTGAAGTTTCTCAGAGTTAAAAAGGGAGAAAAAACAGAAATAAACCATAAATATTCACCTCTTTTTCTGAAGTGAATACCTACTTATTTCTCCAAGCAGTCAATAAAACCATAACAATGTTTTGTGATTTCTTTTAACATCATCTGAGAAAACTGTTGTGAAACAATTGGTCACACTTTTACTCTAAATCTAATGCATTTCAGTCCTTTTAATTTCTCCAGGAACAGATTTTTACAATATCTTTTAAATAGAAGACATCAGTATTTTTCCGCACCCACGTTTGTTTCTTAATAACCACGTGCCACAAGTTTTTGCTACAGTACAGCCCTTTAACAGGCAAGCATCTTGTGGCAGGGCTGAAAAAGTTAAAACTAGAGATACAAGCTGGAAAAAGGACTGGTTGTCATTGCACATCCTGGAGTGAGTGAACATCTCTCTACTGAATGCTCCCCCAAAGCAGAAATGCTGCACGCCAGTATATGGAATGGGTATTAAATAAGCTATTGCTAAGGGGAGAGGAAATTATTTAATTATGGAATTTAGGCTGTTCTGCTGTAAAGTATCAGGATTGCTGCTACAAGAACCTCTATGGATAAAAGACAAAGCTCCAGTGTGATACCTGTTCTTCCCATGGCATGAGAAAAAAAGGCTAGAATCACTACTTTTTAATTGGAGCCCAACATTTTTAATCTCTCTTCTCTCTACCACAGGAAGGATTTTGAAGAAATTCTAAACATTTGCGAGAATCTAAGAATAAGGTACCACCAAACTGCTCAAATTCTAAAGAATTCTATTTTAATAAGAAACATAGTATTCTCATTCAGAGTTTAGCTTTCAAATAAGAGAGCTAAAAGTAGTACTGAGAAAAGCAGGACAAATGCCTGGGTTCCTCCCAATCCCTGCTCCAGCAGGGCAGAAGTCACAAGGAGTCTGGGGATAGAAAAGTTTTAATGGAGAAAATTTGAACTCCCTATGGCACAGGCCTAGCCTCGGTCTGCAAAATGCTCACTGACAGTCTGCAACATTTGCACAGCAAGACAGGAGGAGGGGGGGAAGCTGTGTTCTTGACCCATTGCCTAATGAGTGTAGAGATCCCCAGCATAATTACTAAACCAGCTTTCATTTAGCATTCTTCCATGAAGAGCTGCTTGGTGTCTGCTGACACAGGCTAGCAGTGCACAAGATCCCATTACAATTGCATATGATTAAAGTTAAGTGCAGCATCTTTTCCTAACTGCAAAGTAGCAATCCACACTCACCTGACACTTCCACTGAACCTAATGAGTATTTCCATGTTTCTGTAAACAGAACTAATTAATAGACAATCATTTAACTTGGTAAATGCAACATTAAATTTGAATATGGGTCAGCAGCAGTAAAGACAGCCTCACCTTTTTCAACATACATCATCTAAATGTAAACACAGTTATTCAAATAAAGATGTAGGCAATAAAGATGTAAAATGACCTGCAGCAATAAGGCTAAAATTCTGTAATGTCACATTCTAACTTATAAAACAACATCCCTCACACACTTAACCAGAATACATTACTGTAATGTAAGTCATCTCGACAGATACCTGAAGTAGTCTAAGAATCTATACACTGTTAATTATAAACACATTTTCCTTACTAAAATGAAGTTTACAAAGTTGCAGACTTTAAGAAATGCCTGACCTGTAAATTGCTATGTTCCTTTATAAGCATTTTTAGAAAGCGTTACTAATTTTACTAATTTGTAATGCCAAGTATTATAATTTTTTTTTCAATTATGTCTTTTGACTTAGGCAGCAGTATCAGAATAATGCTACCTAAAGTTTCAATAAGCTTATTTTCTAGTTAAATAAATACTTGCTATTTCAGAGATCCTGACAAGTTGCTCCTCACGAAAATAACACCTCAATATCCCACTGTGCATGCATTTCACCTCTGCTTCCATAAGCAAACAAAATTGCTTAGAAACATAGGAGATACTGCCTGCACAGTATTTGAATAATGTCTATGCATGCTTTCCAGCATATTACCTCATTCATATACTGCTGAAAACTTGCAGAAACTTAATTGTTCTGTTCCCAAAGGCCACAACCCTAGGGGATTATTAGCTTCAGCCAATATTAAAATGGATTATAAATACATGCTTCTGTATAGCAACAGCACATTTTTTTTCTGATTGTCTTGTAAGGGAAGGAAGTAGGAACAGTTGGAACTTAACATGAAAAGAAAAAGACATGCATACTCTTTATTTCTTCATGGATTCATAACTTGTCTTATTTCAATTCTTCATGAGTTTAAGATCCTCCTCAATCTCAGAACTGAGCACTGCCAATTAAACTGATCAAGTGAAGAAAGTAAACAAATAGACCCTAAAAAGACAAACTTAACCTTTTGAATAAGGGAACCTTCTCTATCTATCAGAAAGTAGTCCTTCCTATGAGGATACTTTAATATCAAGCATTTAATACATGCAGAAATGTACAAACACCTCTACATTTTACTTTGAGCCAAGACTGATTGTCACCACAATCTCAAGACTGTTTTTCCTTCCTCCTCCCCCTGCCCAGCTTCATTTCTCAGCTTTGCTCAATCCACTTAAGATATCTCTAATAACCAATACTGATACCCAAGTTATATTTGTGCCAGAAGGAAAAAAAATGTGCTTTATTCTGCACTGCTTCTTAAAATCTCATAATAAAGGTACGACATGCTGCTGTGACCAATAGGCAACAGCGTCAAGAAGCCAACTCCAGCAGTTTCATACATCTGCTCTCAGGCTAACACGTTGCCACAACCATCATGCAAACTTGCCCATCTCCTCAGCAATGTCATTCTTTTATGCCTATTTTTCCTCTCCCTCATCACACTTTCTTGAAACAAGCTGGCAACTCCAACCATAGGCATTTTGATACAGAAAATTGTTTTATTGGATGCTTTTCCTCTGCTTATATGTCAAATTAATTTACAAGCAGATGGGGGAAAAGGTAACCAACAGATCCAAATAAGTATTCTCATGTTTTTGCAATTACTAAGCAGCCCATTGATTTGAAAAGCTCCATCTTCTCAATTTATGTGTTTATTTTAAAAATGTCCCACTGCGTGTCTTCAAGTAAGTCTTTGAATTTTTAAAAATTATGTATCTAATACAAAAACTATGATTTTATTAACACTCTATCCCACACAACACCTTCTACATACCCATAGAGAATCATTACTCAGAAGCACAGCATTAAAACTAGCTCCTTCCTTAAAGAAAACTCTAGGTGTAATCAGAACTGCATTCTATTGGCATGCACAAAAAATATCAGCATAAGGTCAAAAAGGTATCCTAGTCCATGAAGTTAACTACATAAAAGAAAATCATGTTCTTCTACAACTCTGTTTTTAACATGTGAATTTGAGGAAAAGTGTGAAGAAAGGCAGGAAAATGTTGGAATTATACTAACCAAGTTTCTGAGGCTTTGCCTCATGTATTCACATGGTTAGTCTGCTCCCTGTTGTTTTAATGGACACATCAACAGATACCTTTTCATCAGTTCATCCTACATCTTCTTCGAGTCAGTGTAAAGCACATGACATCACTGCTAGAAGTTATTTTTGTTGCTAGAAGCCAGGAAAAAATTAAAACCAAACAACTTGTACATGAGCTATTCAGTCTGATGAAATACAGCCATGCCTTTATCACACACTAACAATTTTGCACACTTTCCCTAGGAGGAGTGACAGAAAGGAACACTTTCCATCACTTCTTGGGCACTGAGATCCTGTCATTCTCCACACACCAGAAGCTGGCAAAAAGCCCCGTGTAATAGAAATAGAAAATATTTCAACGGGTAAGTTGATGGGATTTTCTTAAAATTTTGTTGCATTTTGACAAAACTAGCAAGAAACTTTCTTTGGAAGAGCTGAAGAAGCATTACACTACCTAGATATTTCCAAGAAAATAATAACAATAATTTAATCTTCTTTGCTGGGTTTGAGAGTTTTTGAATCCTTGGCTTGACTTACTATCATCCCACATTATGTCTTCTCATATATAGTCTTCTAACTATGCTGTCCTCAACTAAAGTTGTAAGCAGCATAAAGAATTGAAAGCATTCTTTTAAAGACGCATATATAAGCATTTAACTCGTTTATGTGATAAAAATGTGAGGACCCCCACAGGCAGTAGAGGGCTTAGTCCTCTGTTTTTCCCTTCCGTGTTCCAATTCCGTTTTTTCTCCCCACCACTGCCACTACTGCTGTTCCCCTTCTTTTTAGCTGTCAGTAGATAACACTCCAGGAAAAGTTAGCTTGAAGCTGACCCTGAATCCATTTTGTAGTTTGTTGCATCCGTACATACATACAGACCCTTCCTTTGCTGTGAAGAACAAAGAGACATACTTTGTATGTTCCATGTGCAGGAGTAAGATGAGCCATCTGGAAAACAGGTCATTTCCAAGGGCTTGTAGTGAGCTGTGGAACTGTCTATGGTTACAGTGCAACATGCTCATATAAGAACCCTGCAACAGCTGTAGAAGAAGAAACATGTCAACTCATGCATCCCTCTCAATCTCTCACCTCTGAGGTTACAGAATGAAGCCTTACAGTGAAAAAGTAAGTACATGGAGGTGGTCCCACCTTAAGTAATGAAAAAAAATTAAGGCAATTAAAAACTACCATTTGTTATCTCCCCTTTCTCAATGGTAAGAACATCAGTATTTGACCACTACACGACAGTACAGAAGACTGCAAATCCACTGGAACTGGATTGAAATGGGGAAATTTCAGCAGGTATCTCTCACTGCCTCTACATGGTGCAGCATTAAATGGTGCAGCTGGGCCAATGCTTGCATATAGGAATAGACAGTCCCTCACTGCTTAATAGCATGGTGCTATGACTGCCAAAGTAAAATCCAAAGTAAAATCAACTCTGAAGAGTTTTATCTTTATATAATCCAGTTATCCCTGAACATACAAGCAGAAATAAAAATCCCAATGAAGCACAAAATCTCTGTAAGAACAACTTGCATTTTGTTGGGTAATACTTACTAGACTCAATCACCCCTGAAGAGACTGAATTCAGACTGTAAAGTTTACAGTCAGTCTTAAAAGGAGAAAGAAAAGCATCAATAGAAACAGGGAAGAGAGTGACAATTAAATGTACACTATTGGGTAGGAACATAAGCTATTTAGTTGTCAACTACTCTAAACCTGTCCAGACTTTGAATACTAAATTTAAGACTGCTCTGTGGTTACCACTTCATTCTAGAACACACTGAAGACTATATTCTTGCAATCCTCTACCATGAGAAGAGAAGAAAGGAAATTATATTTTTTTTAATCTCATGAGAGTGTTGGGGTTGCTCAGCCTGGAGAAGAGAAGGTTCTAGGCAGACTTTAAATCACCTTCCAGTACCAAAATGGGTCTGCAAGAAAGCAGGCCAGAGGGAGAGGGACAATTTACAAGAGCATGTAGGGATAAGACAAGGAATAAAGGCCTTAAGTTGAAAGGGAGCAGGTTTAGATTAGCTATCAAGAAGCAATTCTCTACTGTGAAGGTGATGAGGCAGTGAAACAGGCTGTCCAGAGAAGCTGTGGGTGCCCCATCCCTGGGAGTGTTCACAGCCAGGTTGGATGGGGCTTTAGCAACCTTGACTAGTGGAAGGTGTCACTGCCCATAGCAGGGCATTTGGAATGAGATGATCTATTAGGTCCCTACCAACATAAACATCCTAAAATTTCATTCAAACTGGAAACACAATAGCAAAAAAAAAGATGTTACTGAACATGAATAAAACAACAAAAAAGCCCCAATAGTTTTCTCAGGCAAACTGGTAGCCAGTCACCCAACAGAATTGACAAAAGTAATGAAGTCTCATCAAGACAAATCAGGCCTCATATGATAGATTTCATTGTTTTAAGAATAAAATTTGAAATCAGAAGAAAAAACCCCACACATCTAGACAGAAAATATGCTGGGTTTCTGTTCTCTTGTTTGAAAAAAAAAATTCTGAACCTACAAAACATTCCAGAGTAGAAAAGGTATCTGTTTTTCTATTTTCTAATAGGTTTGAATTAGTAAAATTAATAATACTAATTTTATGTGCAAAATGTATGCCACTATGGTTTCAACTGTTCTATATCCCTGTGAGGCCAAATAAAACAGCCAGAACACTTGAGCTCCAGGAAAAGGTTCATTTAAATTCCTTGGAGATAAAAGCAATTTTAGATTTTTAACGTTGATCAAGTCGATGGAAAGAACATGACAAATTCAACAGATATCGTCACAGATTAAAAAAAAAAAAAAAAAAAAAAAAAAAAAAAAAAAAAAAAAAAAAAAAAGAAAGAACAGCCAAAATCCACAAACCTGAGTGGAAGTGTACCCAAAGGAGACACTGCTCTAAAGCCCACAGAGATGCTGTTTGAGAAAACTGAGCAGATTTACATCATACACAAGAATTCCCCCTATGCTCCCCCACTTTCCACTCTAATCTAAACGGTGACCAGACTCCTGAAGCATCCTTTTGTCTCTGCTACCAGTTCCTTTATTTCCTTGACATCTCTACAGGACACGATTCATACTTGTCTAATGTTTACTGGAGGACTGTGTTGGTGGAAAACAACATCTCTTCCAAGACTAATGTTAGAAACAATCCTTGATCAATTGTCAGTCCAAGCTATAGAAGTCTCTCACAAATTTTTTGCTGCCTTTGACACTCCTCTTACCATAACAAAAAGTACATATGCAACCAAGCCCATGCTTAAATGCAGCAGACCGAAGCAAACACGTCACTCAGTAAATTCTAATAAACTCCTGGCATACAAACTGCCATTTTCTCCAATACACTGACCAGCCCTGAGTCTATTACAGTGTTTTCCAAACTGAAGTGGCACTGCCACCTTAAGACACAAGACCAGCATTACAATTTTCGCTATACTAGAATAGTAAAGAAGAAAATTATTTTTAATTACCTTCACTGATTTTTTTTAAAAACTATATTCATATTAGAAGAATTCAAAATTAAAGTGCACAATTGATGCATTGCTTTAAGTCAGTTAACATGTTATGTAACCTAGCTTAGGCTGAGCATTTTAACATTCAGTAAAAGGCATCACTATGAATCAAAGTGATTCCATTCTGCCCACAGCCACCACAAAACTGCACTTCATTTTGTAATCCTTAACTTTCAGTAACTAGACACAGTTATTGTGACATTTATATATGGAAAGATTTTTAAATACACATAAAAATTTGATCAGGTGACAGCACAGTTAGTATATTAATTGAGGTAAAAGTCTTGTCAACCTATCACAAACTCTAAATAATTTAAAGGACCCGAACCACCCTCTTATTTTACCTACAAATACAGCACTCCACTACTATGTGTAGATGATACTCAAACTAAAACATGCTTATGATTACAGTAAGATATGATACTGGAAAGAGCAACCTTACCTTTTGTAGAAAATGCTTCAGCAATCATCCTTAGCCGATATGGTGGCACTGCAAGCAGTGGCAAGTCATCAACACCAACTCTGGCATATGTGTTCAGAGCTTCTTTGTAATTGCCTTCCACATAGTTTAATTTGGCCATTATTAGGTTAGCTTCTTGTAGGAATTCTGGCTAGAAGGAAGAGAAATAAGGAAGGGTTTTCCCTGAGAAAACACACCTAATACTTTATGATAATTATTAGGTACGTTTTCCGTCACCCCTAGAGTATTTCTTCTAACAGCACAACAAATAAACAAAATCCTGTCTCGTGTAATATTTGAGAATCTTGAAGTAGGGGGAATTCACTAAATCTCATTCCAGCAAGTTACTGAAAAGAATTATCAGTCATTTTAGATATTAACATTCTTATTTACACGTGTACCAGAAATACCTCTCAGTTGGAAACCAGCTTTGCCAGGTGATAAAACTATTTAAAGGCAGCCTATCATTACAACTCCTCCAATGACTTCTTTTTCTAACACCACAGGCACAGTTGAAAATAACATAGCATCAAAACTTAATGATATATGTTCCACAGCCTACATATTTAATTCACACCATTTCAAAGTATCAGGGCAGAATAAATGTCTTGAAAAAAAGAACTAATGGAGGAATGAAGAGAGAAAAGAAAGAGAAATTAATATTCCCAGAAGCCATCAAAACAAAATGTTACAGATGACTGTAAAATAAGCTTCTTTTGATCACTGAAAAGATGGATGTTGAGTACAGAAGAGGTAAGCTGATGTAGTAGCTACAATAGTTAAGTAAAAGAAGGATCAGAATGGTTATGAACATTAGGAGGTTTTGACAGAAAATGCTCTCTTGTATTAATCTCACCTCAGAACCTGCAAATATAATTTAAGGAACCTTTCCTCAATACTTCAGTTAATTTCAAGGTTTTTAATTCTTGCTCAGGCCGACTTTACATACCTTGAGATTTCCTCTATCAAGTGCTGCTGTGAGATGTTTCCTGACCTCAGTCAGCTTTGGCTGGGGGCCCCGGGGACTATTACTGTGTTTAAGAGTATTTTCCTTCAAAAATTGTTCTAGTTTGGACTCCCCAAGAAGAAGCTCTGCCATGTCATCTGTAAAAATAACAAACACAGGAAATATTAGAAATAATTTTATTTCACTAACATTGCCTGAATTTTAAATACAAACTAACCAAAGCAAACACAACATTAAGTACTCAGGTTTATCACATCATGTGATTTTTTTTTTTTTTACTTTTCAACTTATCTTTTCCCTGCCTGACTCACTGTAGAATCAAGTCTCCTGTGTTCTAAGATAGAAAGAATTAAAACATTAACCTCAAGTCAGTATCTTCCCCTTTCTCTTCAAAAAGCAGCATTTGATTCCAAAGCTTTGTGTAGCTCTCTGAACGGGACAAGATACACTTCTGATACTCACTTCACAAAAAAAAATTTGGTTTCAAATATGAATATTGATCATTGGATTAATTTATTTATTTGAAGTTATATATCCCTCATGCTGTCTGTGATCACTGTCCATATCTTCTCTGTAAATCTCCCTCAGACATTTTTAAGGCTCCAGCCATTCCAAGTCTTCAGTATGACAGTCCATTTCTTATCCATTTCCCCATTTCTTAAGTGGCTTACCACCACTTCTCAGACCTGAAGGTACAACATAACACCAGGCTTCCCAGCAAAGTTGCACCCAGCACACTTCTTCCAAAATTCAAGAAACTGGTAATACTCTACCTCACCCTTAGCCAGGACCACTGAACTTCTCTTACTGAAATGTGTTGAGTTTTTCCCTAGTCAGAATGCTGTAAAAGTCATCACCCTTCTGGGACTTGAAAAGACCAAGTCATGTCTTGCAAACAATGTCTGAATAGAACTAAAATGAGAAGGTTCTACTGTAATTAAGAAATATTTTGGTAATGCATGAGAAACCCAAAGTTGTTGGCTGCAGCAGGAAACAAGTGAGCCTGTGAGGACTGAGCACATTTATGACTTAATATGGCTTACAGAATTTTTTCTGTGTTTAGAAAACAACCAAGAATAGCACATTATACCAGAGTACAGCAAGAAGCAGAGAAAGGGGCAGTAGATGTTTTCAGCATAAGCACCTGGAGGGACAACCACCAGGATTTGAAATCCCTTGCCCACAGCCTCCATTGCTCCACCGCCTTGTGGCAGCAACGGCCACCATCCCCAAGAGTCACTGTCAGCTGCATTCCCCTAGGAAAGGGCCCAAGCCAGAAACCCCAGACTGCTTCCCACCCCAGCCACACAGGCTTGTTCGAAGCAATTTACAAAATTTTTGCCATTCTTTCATTAAAGTCTGTTCAACAAAAATGAAAACTCAAAGATATTTCAATGTACTAAGTGAAGAAAAAGAAATAAAACACATACTTGAACATTAGGGAAGGCACAGGATTATACACAGTGTTGAGCATTTCCACAGATTACAAAACCCCTCTAGATGACATTGCACAACGTGTGACTGTTCTTCTAGGAATTTTTAGCTTGTTATCTATTCAACATTTCCCTTGTTGCAATTTTTGTCCATTGACTCCAACCACTATCTCCATCCATACAGTCAGACATTTCTCATCAAAAGCTGTCTGGTTGGTTTGTCCTTGATAAACCCATATCAGCTGATCCCAATCACCTCCTTACTATACCAGGACATACTTCCTAATTTTCTCAGGGCCTAAGGCTAGGCTGATCAAGCTCCAGTCCCTGGAGCCTCCTTGCAAATGGCCACACGTACCTATTTCCAGTCACCACAAATAACCCTCCATCACAAGGACCTTCAAAAAAATGAGTGTCCATGCAATGGCCTTGGCCAGCTCTTTCACACTCTGACACAACCCACCAGGCTATCAGAGGCTTGAATTCCCCTTTGCATGACACAGTAGGGCATAATGCCTCATTTCATGAGACCTTTCCATCAAAGAGAGTTACTTCCATCAATATTAAATCAATATTAACATATTTTATGCAAGCTCTAATACATACACTAAAAGCACAAATGGTACAGACAATTGAAAGTGCAATAATAAACTTGCCAAAACAACCCAATGTGCTACAATTATTTTTTTCATTTTTAAAGATACTCAGTATCTATTTTGTTGCAGTTTTCTGCCTATTCTTTCTTTTCCTTCAAAGAGAAACCATGGCGTAATTGATAAAAATCAACAGCTTGTATAACTTCAGCTTCAAGCTGCAAACTAAACAAGAAATTAAAGTGACCAAATCTAAACATGGTATTTTAGACCAAATCTCCTTTGTAACAGACTTACTCCAAATCCCACATTTCATTACCATAGCCACAGTATTATTACAAACAAATTGTAAAATCAGATATTATGACCAACATTACCCTGCTCAAAAATAGCTTTAGCAAAACATTGTGGAGGACTGCCTTTCCTGCAATTATTCAATCTCTCTGGAAATCAAAGAGTTTAAACTGCATGCACAGAAAAGACACCTGATTTTCTATGCCAATTGAAGGCAGGTTAGTTTGGTTCAAGGGGTTTAACATGGACTGTGTGAAAGGCTCTCAGAAATCAGAGGCCTGCTCCAAACTTACAAAACTGAACTTCAGTTCACTGTATGCAGTTAATTGCCTTTCTAAGATGTGGTCTCTGGGGGGGTCCTTTCAGGACAGCTATTTTACTCATAATATTCAGAAGACTCCAGAGTCTGTTCTGAGTAAACAATTTTTGTTTACAAGCTGTTTTTAAAAGAGGATTAACAGGAGTGGACCTTGAAAATAATGCTTTAGGTCAGCATGGTAATGGTCCACTTGGAAGTCGAACAATGACAATTAATTTTGTTAATTGTATTTTTAAAGCTAAGTGGCAACTTTTTAAAGGGTGAGAATATGTCAGATTGGTTACTTTATGTTTTAAGGGATTTGTAAGTTGATACTTTCTCTCTGATATGTAATCAAAACCAAAGCATTTCATTTAACAAGTAACATTTCTTTCCTTTTATTCATTTTAATGTTTCACTGAACAAGCTCCATTTCCAAAGACGACTGAGGAAACAAGATTGTCAAACATAGCAAGGAATCTAAATGACTCTCTAAAACAAGTGCTTTGGTTCAGGAGCTGAAATACCACCAAGGCTGTTTACAATGAAGAGAGTGAGGTCTATAATTGACATTCTTTAACACTTCAAATGGCAGAACTTCAGAAGTGCCAAAGAAGAAAGTATCACATGTTTCTTACCCTTTCAAATGCAACCCTTCAAGTACTCCTAAAAATTGTTCTGGTCCACACTCCTGTAACAAACTTTTCTTTAATTAAGTTAAATACAGTAAATCTATCTCTATGGAGAAAGAGGTAAGAACAGCTATACAACAGCACCAGCTGCCAGATACGTTTTATCTATATAAACTGCAAAATTGTCAAGGAAGCACATGAAACAACTAGTTTGGATTCTTACAACACGAGCCAAAGTACGGGTCAGACACTAAATAAAAAGAAAATAATTCTCTCACTGCTAGGTAGGAAAATGCATACCTTGAGGCATGAGGATTTGTAAAACAAAGTGATGAAGTAATTTCTATTACTAATGGGCAAAAGTAAGCAAACAACAGCACTGGCACACTGCAATCGCAAAGTGTAGCCATAACAGCTGCACCACAGAAAGAGGAAGACTAGCTTTAGAAGACCCAATTCTCACCCATTTGTGGGGTCACACTAGAACAAGGCAGGGATAGACACAGACCTAGCATGCTACAGAAAGTTTGTAAGATTATTCCTCTCTTATACACAGCAGAATTTCTACCACTGGGGAAAGGAAGAGGAGAGAAACAAGAAACCACCTCCAGAAAATTTAATTTATCCTCTCTCTCGCTTCCCTCTCTCATCCTGCCCCCTTCACCCTAAGATAAGTTTCGCCCGTCTGATAATGACTTGAAAACTCTAGAAATTTGATGTTTCTAAAGACAGGACACAAGCAAGAGCAAAGCCTTAAGTTCAAGCTGAACTCAAGTTTCATACTCTGAAACTATCCAGGCACCTTAAGATGAGAATCAAAGTAGTCTATGGGACCCAGGTATTTTGTTCCCATCCTTGATGCAAGTCAGAGGAAGCTAATGATCCACACAGTAGCTAGAGACAGTCACAGTGCAGCGACATGTATTGTCCATACTTTCCTTCAAGAAAAGGTGAGAGAGGAGAAAACAGCAGTTGAAACACACAGACCTGACCCAGCAGCAAAACAAAAGCTGTTCTAAGTCATTCATACACAGCACAGCTCATACTTTCCCTGTACGGCTGCTGTAGATCATGGGACAGAGAGCACCAGGACAGAGGGGGAGAGTTACTGTCAGACTGGCTTTCATCACACAAGTGCTGCACTTGTGCAGCTGCTGATGACCAACACTTGAAAACAACAGGTCACAGACTGCAAATCAGAAAAGTCACTGCAAAGGAGAATTTCCTTATCTACTGAGTCACTCATCTGCTAAGTCAGCCAATCATGGCCAGATATTGGCAAGAAACTTTTAAATCAAGTATTAAGTACTTTATTAACAAAGCATTGGCTTTATGTGTGTCAACCATTCTGTGCCAACAAGAACATTCAATGGTGCTTGTAACAAAATTCCAATTACATGGACATTTCTGAAGGAAACCATTTATAAAGCCGTAGCTCTTGGCAGAATTTTTCATTAGTTATAGCTATCTCTTAAGACATCCTGAAACAATATGAGAGCAGTTTGAGAAGAAATTGCTTTTCTTTTACTTCCAGCACACTATGAGTGATCTAGATGATATTTTTCTACAAGACACCTTATAGAGACAGAATTAAACTCTGTAAAATTGGTACCTTGAAGTTTAGTGTTCCTTCAGCCAGTCTAAATAGATGTTTCAGAAGAAAAACTCTTCAACAACAGTTTCAACACCATGAAAACCAGTACCCCACTTTCAGAAAATTGAAAGTTATGGTTCAGTATAAAATTCTTGATTAAAGGAAAGACTCCCTCTTATTCATCTATTTCTATGCTGAATAATTCATCAATATCAATTACTTGGCAGATTTAGGGGTTATTTGATGACTTATATCTCAACTGCATTGCAGAACCATTTTGGAGAAGAACAGCCTAACTTGCCTGTTTCTGAAACATCACAGTATCATTGAAACAATCCACCTGGCTAATAGGATGTCCTCAAAGGCAGCTCTGAGCACCTTGGAACTCCAAGACAAACTCTAGGATGCTTTAGGTGAAAGGCCCATTTCTCTTAGCACTCAAAGCAAAAATAAAAACCACTGACACTTCATGTAAACTGCTTTCTTTCAGCTTTGAGAAAGCTTAGACATTTGTACAAAATGGCTTGAGAAGAGCCTTGTGTAGACATGGCTATCCCTCTTTACTATATGGATCAACATTAATCATCTTCAAAATAAGAATACAGGCTGGCATAAATAGTGGGTAGGGAAAAACGCACTACGATGTGTCTTTGTAAAACAGTCTCCAAAAATAACATGATGAAAGCTGCTTTGCTACTTTATTTTTAATATGTGTTTTTTGAAGCAAATTCTTCACCACAGTATCAGGATCTGAGGCAGTTACTCACAGAAAAACAGAATTAAAATAGAGGATTAGTCTTCATTTATCCTTGGTCAAGAATGATGAAGATTACTTATAATACTAATACTTACCTAGGTTAAAACCATGGTCTATCTTGAACCATCCACTGAATCACAGCTAAAATGCAAAATAGCCATCCTTCTGATGAATGCTACAACCTCCAGGCATTTGTTGAAGAACCCAGAGGTTGTTAGCAGGCTAGATAAGAGGAATAAAAGGAGGAGAGAGAAAGAACAGAATGGCAACATCGCATAAAGCTTAAAAAAAAAAGGCATAGCTGAATACAGATTAGGAGCTCCCTCTTGCCTTCAGAATTCATGCCAAGAAGTGACTTTAGAAGTGTATTCAATTCCAGAGTACACCAAGATGGGTTCATAGTGAATGATGACATGATCTCAATAGAACTAAGGAACCTGCTTACTACCTGTTCTGTTGTTATTACCAAATAACTGCTTTGGTAAAGTATTACTTTTCCTGTGGTGGTTAACAGTCTCAGATAAAAACCAAAGCAAAACAGTGAAGTTTGCCTAGGTCATGACTACTATATATGTGGTTTCTCAAGTGTTCCAAGTATTAATGCAGAAAAAGTAATTTTTAAGGGTCTGATAATTACTTTTTTCAGAAGGAGTTACCTGGAAGATATAACAAACACCCCTCTTGGATAACAACTGCTATCACAACTAGGGCAACAATTACCAACAACCCTGCTTCTGTTATCAAGTCTCCATGCACCAGATGTTTCTCTGCAATTAAATATCCATATCATGCTGCTGTGGTACACTGCAAGAATACACATGATCCTCTGCTAACAACAGTTATTACATGTTATTTATGGAGTCTCCCTCAACAGCTCAATGTCTACAGCAAGAAAGAGTAGGACAAAAACACTCTTTCTTCCTTATATCCCAAATGGCATAGATTAAAAGAAATATACAGATGCAAAAAAAGAAGTTCATAATTAGGTTAAAATCTCCTACCACAATGATTTAAGCAAAGAGGCTCAACCTCAGACTCAGGCCCTGGGGATCTGAATTTGAATAAGACGCTTTTAGGAATAGGAATCATTCCTGTTTTATTCTGTAGAACAAAATACCTACAGAATCTGACTGGCCAAGCAAACATTAATCCTTCCTTGTAAATAAGCAGATAAATTTAGAAGCATATAATATCACATGTTGTATCATTTAATTTCAAAACCTTAAATATTTCAGGTAACTTATTTTAGACTCTTAAACAGCACAACTGTCAAAGTGCATTGAAGTCTAAAGATCATGGTTGTTGTTAGTCTCAGACTAAGACAATGCAAGAGATGAATTATATGAAGCATGGAGTTGTAAGAATAGAATATGCTGCTGCTTTGTCCTGGAGTCCAGAAAGAAAGAAAAAATGAAGTCCTAACTCAAGACTATTAAAAAAAAAAATCAGGGTAGGAAAGGGATAAGGGACAAGGAGGATAAGTATGAGATTTCCAGGATCCCAAAGGGATCATACATTGATGTGCAGAATTCCAGGAAGTTGAGATTTGCTTTGTAAACTCCCTTCTGGTGCTTCAAGCTTTCCCAGAAGGAAACTAGCTTGGGACTGAGAAAAGAAACTATTCCTACTCAATCCCTAAAACTCTTAGTCTCTCAAAAGGTAAAACTGAAGGCTCAGAATACCTGAAGGGTTGTATGCTGCAGTATTTTATGTATTTTTCCCTCCTACATCCTATAACATTTTGGAATATCATTATGCCCAAATTTTAAAAAAAAATTTTTTTTAAACCTAAGGAATTTTATCTAGGAGTGGTATGCAGCAAGAAGGGGTCAATTGCTCTACATACTAACCAGCCAAAGATTTCAGTGTGAGATTTTGTAAAACAGCTGAAAACAAGAAAAATCTTGCAGCCTCCCACAGAGCATTTATTAAGAAGGCCATTTAAAGACTGAGCATTCTTCCAGAGGAGGATCTGGAAATCCTGGATCCAGAACTGATTTCATATTCATCTGGCAGAAAAAGAATGAAACACATGTTTTCTACCCATGCACTTAAAGCAGACATTTGCTTTGTTCACAATGTATCAAACAGTAAGATGAGTAAGAGCATGACTTGAAGAGGAGTATCAGTAAAAGTCTCCAAGTACTCATTCAGCTTTGTGCTCAGCACTCAGTAAATCTGGACCAGGAGCTACTTAAATTAAAATGAATGCTAAAATTATTCTTAGATTTCTACAAGGTTTACATCACAAACAAGAAAAACAATATACATATACAGAGATGTCACTTATTATTCCATCACTGACTACTTAGTAGCAAGAATTCACAGCATCAGAGGATGACTGAGGTTGGACAGGACCTCTGGGTATCATCTAGTCCAACACCACTGATCCAAGCAAGATATACTAGAGCAGCTTGCCCAGGATCTTGTCCATGCAGGTCTCTAGAGACAACAGAAAAGTATCCAGAGAATACGTGCAGCCCAACAAGCACTACCTGTAGAAAGGTTACACACTGATGCAGATGTCACACATGTAAAACCAGAAGCAGAAAATACAGAGTCAGCTGTTCAAAGGAATTTAATTTTACCCACTAATAACTTCAATTATATACAGTCATTCATTTCTCTGCCTTTTAAGTACACAGTGGGCATGGCACCTTTTTACTGTGCAGCTATATACACAATATATATATACAGTATCTACACAGTTTTCCTGCTTGACAGCCAAAACTTGCTTTGAAGAAAAATATTATAGGCTTTCCAATCTATTTATGCATAGGCAAATTTACTTTCAAAGTACCACTGCTACTGAAATTTATTTTATTATTACATATACTAAGAACAGAAAACCACTTCAAATTATTTTTTTATATTCAAGCTCATCAAATTTTGTGAAATATTAAGGCCATCAGAACAGTAAATAATGAAGCCAGGGCAGTCACAATGTATCACCTAGAATGTTGACAGGGCTACAATTGAATAAAACTTGGTCCATTCATTCAAATGCAATATAAAACCAAGAAATAAGAACACATGTCATACCCAAGACTAAGAAACACAAAGTGTAGGAAACAGCACTGAGAATGGCCGAGAGGTCTGAGGTCTGACCCGGAATGCCACAATCTTCCCAGAGAGGTCTTGCAAGAGACAACCTTGCAGGGGTCTCGGGCAGTCCTCAGCAAGGTGGGTGCAGCCTGTGGCTGCCAGTGATCAGCTCTCTGCAGTGATTTCAGCTCTGCCTTGTGAGGTGATCCCAGGCTGACTCGGACAGAGACAGGAGTGCCACGTAGTGATTCCACAGGGTAGCCTTTATTGCCCAGTGCCCTGCAAAGGGGGCCAGGGATGACAGCTCCCTACTGGACAGGGCAGAGGCTGGGGTATTTATGGGGGAAAGCAGGGGTGGTACCAATGGGGAAAAACCAATGGGTTAGAAAGAATGTACATGGGCATATCAGAGCATTGTGGGTACTCACCATGAGCAGGGAGGACAGCCTCATCTAAAGGGTATCTCTCTGGGGAGGGTTGAGATGAGCTTATCACATTCCATTCAAGGGACATCCCTCCAGGGCAGAGGCTTATCCACCTCCACAGAGGACCACCACCATCTTTGAGTGTTTAACTGGAAACAATTCTATCAACCATACTGAGAAAGAACAATCAAAACTTAGCTTCTTCCCTTCTATGTTTTGTTTAGGTTACAAAGATCAGAGAATGACTGGGAGAACAGGAAAAGTACATGCTCTGATAGCTAGGAATTCATTCCAATCTTGCTTCTTGCCATGATTTATTTCTCAAAGGACAAAACAGTTTTCCTGTTGCTACTAACAACAGCAAAATACTAGAGATTATTAGATGAAAGACAAAAATCAAGCCATGTCATAAAGACAGTGGCTCTTGTCCATTCTCTACTAAACACCTATATTGCAGCACAGAGCAAATTTGAAAGATGATGACAATGGAATCCAACTTTTGTTGTCACAAAAAGATAAAGAAAATGACTGACAAAAAATGAAACCACTAATTAATTTCCAGGTCAGAAGAGAGACATTTTTCACCTTTGGGGTGACCCAAAGCTCAAAGGAAATAGATGAGCCTCTGTTCCCCAGAAGGCAAGATCTTACAGTTCGCTACCATTTCCAATCTTCTCCCCCTAGCATTCCTGGTCCACTTGGGAAGCCTCAAGTAAATTCCTGAAAGATAGTACCCTACATCTGTCAGTCTCAGAGACAGTTGCCTCAGGTACATAACTACCAGTGTTAAGACAGAAAGTACCTTTTGGCAGCTTGGTTGGTTGGTGTTTTGGTGGGGCTCATTTTTTGTGCTTTTTTGGGGTTTTATTCTATCAGATGTTCAAAAAACAACAGGTCCCTATTCTGTCTTTCCTTAAACCCAGCTCTATTGCAGTCCCATTAAAGCCTTGATTAATGCACACCATTTTGTTCCCATTAAGGTAAAGAGGCTGCAATTAAATAGTAAAAAGAAAAACAGAAGGGTAGCTGCAAGCTAAGCCCACGCTTGAGATAAGGCACACTTAAAAGATGAGCTACAACTTGTTCATATAATTAACTGCAGAAAAATATGGGAGGGCCTGTAAGCTGTTGGTGTTTTCATATCTTGGTTGCCTTTGCAAAAGTTTTATGGAGATAAACCAAGTTATTTGTCTCAGGTGAGCTGCATTCAAAAGTCTAGAAATAAAAGGTATTTCCTTCCCACTTTTTGTTAAAGAAGCACAGTTTACAACTCTAGACAATATGAGATTATAGTAAAGGATTTCAGTTTATGTGTACAAATTCTGACTGACATCATACCAATCACACACAGGTCATCAGTGGGGTGGGAACTTGCAGAAACTCATGCAACACCTCCTGACATAACTCCTGAGCAACTGATAACATTGCTGATCAGAGCAGCTACTAAAAACTGCCATTATGAATTATGCCACACATTTGCTTACACCAGAGAAATGCCCAGATTCAGCATCTCCCTCCACAGCCTGGAGCAGAGATCAAATGCTCTCCAATTATTAAAGAAGATGCTGCTGCAATTATTAGTGGTCTGGCTACTCACCTCACACTATTAGCCAGACGTCCTTACTTCATCCAATTTATCTCAGCATCCTCCCACTTTGCTTTTTACAAAGTTATTATCTTCAGTCACTCCTTATCAGCTCAAATTAAATAGCATTCAGTACAGAGAAAACTGTGAAGAACTGAAGCATTAAATTCTAAAATTTTATTCTTAAAAAGATTTGTGGGGAGGAGGAATGGCCCAGATTTGGTAGGGAAGGAGAAAGGAGCATATCTGAGGACCTTTTGCCCCCTTCTCTACTACCATGCAATTCAAAACCAAACCAAAGTGGTATCAATGATCCTAAGTTTATGCTAATGATCTTATTTACTTATAGTAAAGTTAATCCTAACCTTTAATCCTTGAAATTAGTTTAAAGAAACTGATTTATAATAACTGTATTTATAATACAGATATACACCAGTCTCTATTAACAGATAAATCTGGCTATCATTCCTTGTAACTTTTAAAAAAGGCAAATGTGCAATCAACCCAACATTATTACATGAGACATCCAATTTCTAAAATAATTGCATTTATAATATATAGAACTATCTTTATAAATGTAACAGTTATAAGCCCCAAATATCCAAAATACTTAGTTCATTCCACTAAGACCAACTCCACACAGTTCCCTTTGCCCTCCACTGGCTGCTGCTACTGTTCATTTTCCACCAGCTGTTACACTACTCAGACCCCTGTGGGAGGCAAATGAGCTTGGCAAGCCAGCAGATACAGCAGGCCCCAGAACAAGAAGTACAGAGTTTTCTGCTGGCCAAGCATAGTAATTCCCACCTCTGGTGTTCATCAACACAAGGGAGAGGCCAGGAACACATAACCAGGAGAACTACATAGAGAAGCAGCAGCTTGATTAAAGGCAGGAAGAAAGAATTACACTACATAATAGCAGCGAGGTGTTAGACCAGCTTGGTTACTTGTGAAATCACACACTAGCATTTTCTATTCCAGATGAACATGCAGTGTGAGCACAAGCAGACGATCCACATCATCACTTATGCTCTTGTAACACCCCTGGCTAGCTGAAGAAACAAAGCTGTCAATCAAAAATAAGACAACACATCTAAGTACTGTCACCACCTTTGCTCTTCATTCAGAAAAATGTCTGTCCATAGTAAGCTTGTTCTGTAAATGTGACAGTGGATGCAACAGGAAGAGAACAAAGAAGAGAACAAAAGAAGAGAGAGTACTTCTACTTTTATGGATATGTAAAAAGGCATGTCACATGGTCTGCAAACTTTTCTGGTACAGAGGTCAATCTCTTAGGAAACTTTTGCTTATACAAATCACACTACAAACTCTATGTATAAAAACAAACAAATTTGGTAAACACCTTCTAAGTAGGGCATGAGTCCTAAGAGCTTTAGAAATCCCTTGTTTACTCGGAGGATAAGCTTTAACCATACATATGAGGTCTTGTATTTCACAAGGCTGCAAAACAGATGAAAACTGATAAGATGTTTCTATTTTTAGGTACTACTTATATCAAGATAAGGGAGTGGCATAGAAGGTGACAAAATTAGACATGCAAAATAATTCATAATCCTTTGGATTTGCTACTCTGCTCCTAACTCCTCTTTGCTCCATTACTCTGCCAGGCTAAATGTGAGGATACGTCTAATAGGGGACTGTAGAAACAAGGTTGAGAGGAAAGAAAGTCAGAGAAGAGATCCCAGACAAGACAAATCAAACAGAAACGGGATTGCAAAAGTAGTAAGAAATTCACTAGGAAAAAAAAAAAAGTGTTACAAGGTTGGTGTATTTCCATGAGCAAACTTGATACCTGTAGGTAATGTTCTATTTTCATGGCAAAGTCACAATGCTCTTGGTAGCATATAGATCTGTGAACTTCCTGGCTATGCATTCTCTCCCCACAGTAATGCAATATTTCATACTGGCTAAGGTTTCTACAGAACTACATCATTCTACCTCATTTGAACTACAAAAATTCACCCCCTCAGTGCTTTTCCAGACAGAGTCATACATCTTACTGAACTTGAGCAAGGTCACGTTCCAATTACAGCAACAGTGAATGGCCGGAAACACCCATGGAAATTCATGGATCCTTTATTTTATACATTCAGCTGGCTACTGAACCAACCCAAGGCTTCCTCATTTTGTTTCCAAAGGAAGGAAAGAAAACACGAGAATACTGGTGTCCTGAAAATGCCTTAAGCAGATAAAACCTTCATACTAAAGTCCATTGTAGACACTTCCTATGAGACACTACTGTTTCATCAAAAACACATGATCGCCTCACAATCAGCTTTGCAATGTGATTGTTAGTTTTCAGTTGTGTTTCTCAGTTCTGGGAGCACTTTAAAATACATTCAAATTAGTTTCAGACATTCAGCATTTAGTATTTCAACCTCTTCAAATATTCTGTGAGCAAGCAATTACGTACTCAAAGCATCCACTAACTGCCACAACCATGCTTCACCACCATGCTGTTCATTTGCAAAGTTAGACAAAATTCAACCAGCAATGAAAATTTCTTCAGTTCACTTTTGGAGAAGGATTTTTAAGTTAGTTAAACCATCTGGGAACACTCACAAAGTTTCATTAGTGAAAGCTGCTCTAAGATTTTATTTCTAGGGTTTTTCTCAGTTCCATTCAAGAGGTGATACTCAGGATGTGAACACTGAACACTTGAGGACTGCAGGGAACAGGCTACAGACTATCCAAGAACCACATCTTTGTGACCTTCAGGGCAGCACAAGGATTTCTTTGCCAGCTGCTACAGTTATTGAAAATCCTGCTCTACTGGTTATAACCTGCAAGGTGCTGGCAGCAGAGGAGCTGCAGGGGTAGCTTTGGTGGGAAAAGGCCAGGGGTTGCCCTGCCCCAGGCCCAGCTGGTTCCAACAGTACCACAGCCAGACACAGCTGAGCCCCTCAGCACAACTGACAACACTTCTGGAAAAGTGTATTTAAGAAAGGGCAGAAAATGCCAGAGAACAAAAGAGAACAAAAGGAGTGAGAAACAGCAAAAAAATCCCAACATCAAGGTCAGAGAGGGAGAGGGACAGAGGTGCTCCACGGTGCCAGGGAGGACCCAAGCCAGGTGGATATGCCCTGAAGGAACTGTACCACGTGGAGAACCTGTTCCAAAGCAGGACCTCTACCAGAGCACAGGATAAACCAGAGAAGAGAGGAGCAGCAGGAAGAAGCTATCTTGCACTGACTGGGAACACTTTTCCCCCACCACACCCCATGGTGTGGGGCACAGGAGTCTAGTTCAGCCTGGGGAAGGGGAGAGAAAAAGTGTTACTTTCATGTCTGTCTTTCTGTCTTAGTGTCTGACTCTATTTTAACTGGCAACAAATTAAATTCAGTTACTCCAAATCAAGCCTATTTTGCCTAAGACAGTAACAAGTAAGTGATGGCCTTGTCTTTACTGGGAGCTTCAATGTTATCCTATCTTTTGCCCCTGCTCCTCAAGGGAAGGGGAGAGACTGAGCAGCTGGGCGAGCATGTGGTGTTAGCCAAGGCTAACTCAGCACCCTGCACATAACAGTTTTAACCCAATCTTTTAGCAGAATGCTGATGAAGCAAGAGCTCAAACCAAGATTTGTGTTACATGGCATGAATCTCATTACTGCTGCTGAGTCCTGGTTCTGAAGTAGAGAAATCTGATACAAACAGGCTAAGTGGCTAACAAATCTGAGTCACGTTAAAGATCCGTTTTTCATTTATCCATCTATTTATCCATTGTGAAAAGCAGTGCAAGTCACAAGCTTGACACAGAATACACATTTTCTATGATCCAAATAGTAATTGTTACATACAGAATAGCAAAAATAGTGACAAACTCATCAATAATCCTCTTCTCTCTTTTTCTTAAAGCTCAACAAGCTCAGAAAGCCTTTCAAAAGCAATCCATCAGACACATAAATTTGTCCTAGTATCATTTTTATGCATCCAAAATCCTACCTAAACTGTCATTTATATTTGATCCACTGCCAGGTTTTATACACAGACTTCTGTTAAGGAGTAGATAGGATCCATCAGCAGAACTAAACAGAACAGTATGATAATCAAGTCCACTCAAAATACTGCACCTCTCAAGTGCTGCATTTCATCAGAAGTACACACTATTGCCTTGTGTATCCACACATACCTTTGTCCTGGGAACTGTCCTTGCTGTTTCTTCCTTCATTTTATTTAGGGTGCATGCTTCAAGAGATGGGAATTTGCTAATGCAAACCAGCACAAATAATAACTTGGATCATTAAACTTTTTATCAAGTTGTTTAATCTCCAATTCCAAAAAGGAGCTGTAACTGAATCCTAGTAAAATAAGTCTATTTTTTGCAATAGTGCAAGATTGAAGAGATTACCAGAGAGCTTCTCCAAAGGATTCATTCCCAGCTGTGTTCAAAGAGCAATAAACAATATTCCTGTTAAAATGTTCCAGCATTGAAGAGTTGAAGCCAATTCCCTACACACCAATACACGGTCAGAATTAAGATCCTCTTCCCTTTCCCTCTTCCTCATGTTTTTAAATCATTCCTATGACATATTGTTACACATTCAGCCAAAAACCAGATTTTTGTTATCCATTCCCAAGTCAAAACATCAGTACAGAAGGATGCAGTAAAGTTCAGGGTACTGAACTTTTTAGTTAATTGCTTCAGATAAAGTAACAACATGGATATGCATCAGAGTGCCTTTCAGTTCACATCTCTCTTCGTGGGTGGAACAGAAACATTGCTTCTCCTTGGCAGTCTCACTACCTGATATACTTGGCCTGCAACCTATTAGGTACACCTGGATCTGGAAAACAAACTTCCAGTTCAACATTCTCAACTGCATGTGAAGGCATTTCATTAAATAAATTAAATAAATTACTCTCCTCCTGTGTTACTCCAATAGACTAAAAGTTCCATATGATCACTTAATTTCCTGTTTATGTTCTGTTAGCCAAACTTGGAAGTCACACACTGACTTAATCCTTCATGTACTGTCAAAAAAAGAGATAAAAATCTGTATATGACACTTTCCCATGTTTTAAAGATCAGGAAATGCTTCAATAATTTGTATTTTGACTGGTACAGAATCTAGAAGATGCCTTCATAGGAAAACCACTGAAGTGTAAAGTTATGCAGATTGCATAATCTCTGATATGCTTCAGCTAGGTACAGGTTAGAGAAATTTAAGTCAAACTGTCACTAACATCTCCTGCCTAGCTCTCCCTGCCTGTCTGAAATACCTATGTATATCTTGAAACTATGAAGATTTGTGCTTCTCAACTAGACAGCAAAAACACATTTGCCTTTGTTTGAAGTGATCTCCAACTATCTCATAGCTTATCATTCAGTGATGCATGTCCTGAAACTAAAGATACCTTCCATCTTTTCACTCGTGTTTATTTTTATTTAGCATAACACCAGAGTCAGGAACACCACTCAGTTGTTCTTAAGGCCAACACATATAAATGTTATCTACTACCTATTTATTATTAAATTCCTTTCTTTGAGTCGGGCTTTTCCTCTTTTATTTGTATTTCTATAGAGCTGAATCATGCAGCTTTCTTTCCCATCTAAACATGCAAAGGGATCATTGCTTTCACAACAAACTTCCTGTGATGTCAATGTTCTGCCTCATCCTCTCTGTTAATTTATCACCTCTGAATTCACCCCAAGTTCTGTCTTTGCAGACTTGACTGCTCTCTGAAAATACCTTCAGGTCCACCTCAAGCAGATGAGTGAGCCCAGAGAGGCACACACTATCCCCATGTTTTTTCTCACACAGAATTAAGGCATCCACAGCAAAGCTAACTTCCTGTATCTCCCTCGTTCATTACACACTTCCATGCCTCACAATGAAGCATTGCTTTTCACCTCCTTCAGTTAAACATATAGAAGTTTGTCACATAAGAATTAAGAGAACGAGCAAAATATTTATGGTTTTTAGAGCAAAACAAATGAAGCTGCACTATATTGCTGAGGTTTGCTATTAAAAGAAAGGACGGAAGCCTTCATACGACACGCCGTGCACAGATACTCTGGCAGTCACAGAAGGCAGAAGGACATTTCGGGCTTTATGCACACTGTCAGCATGTGCGCCTGCAAACTGCAGCGCTCGTGATAAACACCGGGCAGCTCCGCGCTCCTGGCGTGAGTGCACAGGGCCGCGCTGCCGGCCACACGGAGCGCGGCCCCCCCGGCTCCGCGGGGGCTCC
>WEIU01002272.1:27450-37764 GCA_013389925.1 Aegithalos caudatus
CCGAGCCTGGCGGGGAGCGCGGCCCGGGATGAGGGGGCCGCTCCCGCCGCCCGACAGCGCTGCCCGGGCACCAGCGGGAGGGGTAGGGGGAACAGGACGGACAGGGATGGAGGGAGAGAACAAGCCTGCGACCGCCGCGCCGCTAGAGGTGCCGCAGGTAGCGGGCCGCTCCCGCGGGCACCGGCAGGAATTGCCCCTTCAGAACCCGCTCGCACGTGAGGTGGGGATGGCACGTTCAGCTGATTCTCGTCCTCCGCAGCCGAGTGATCACACACCGCCCTCCGCCCCCGCTACACTTTCCCCTTCCACAAAAGGTAACGCAAAATTAGCTCCTGCGTGTCTCTGGTCACCTCTTGGCCCACCTTGACACCATTCACCCACGCTCGCTCGAGGGGTTTCAGTCTGTGTAATGGCGCGCTCCCATTTACCCCCTCACGGCCCGGTCTGTGCCGTCCCAGCAGCCGGCAGAGCTGACACACCATGCTCCACACCAAGCACACCCCACATGGCCACCTGCTCAAGGCTCACCTGTGCCTTCGTCGAAATCCAGAGGGAAAGAAAGGCACAGAGATTATGCCCTATATTTTGAGAAAATAAATGCGTTTGCAGCATTTGGCTAAAATAAGAATGCTAGCTGAAATAATTCCAATGGTACTGTGTATCTTTATCAAACATTACATCGCACATACATGACACACCAATTCCACAAACTTACATGCACCTTGTAAAGCCGCAGCCATAATTGATTTTTGCTGGAAAAAGTAGCAAAAAGACCTAGTTGGGGTTAAAAATCTCACAAATTGCTACTTACTTTTCACAAAATAAGGATACAGCCCATTGGCAGAAAGACCAGGCTTTTGAGAGATACAGTGTAGCTACATGAACATGAATACAAATTATTCGAGTGTCTTGCTCCACATCCTTGGGTCATAGTGCAGACTTGCACAATTAATTATTTTAATCCATAGAAATGAGAAGTCAGTGAAGCCACAGGAATTTGTTTGAGGGGATGACTGTCACAGATGATGATTAAGATTCAAAAAACAGGCTGGATGCAATTTTTGCTTTTACATTCATGGCACTCCTCTGGATCTGGAACTTTAGTCTTCAGAAATTACAGCTTCACGAAGTCAGAAGTCAAATTTGGGCAAATGTGAAACGACTGGCTCTTCTATAAATAGATCTGTTAAATGTAAACATGACATTGCCTGTGGGCATTGAGAGAGCTGTTTACATAACAGAATTTCTAAACGATTGTCTGGTTTGCATGTGTTCACATATACTAGAGACAGGTGCTTTCTGAAGACAGGTGCTTTTGTTTTGTTTTGATCATCAGCTGAAACATCAGAAACAGCATGCATTTCTTTAAGCTCTGTAGTTTCCATTCAATCACTAATTGACCAGGAACAGAGCCAGGCTTATGCAACTAAAAGCTTGTTAGTGTGTTCCTCAGCTATAAACTCAAGGTAATAAATACTACTTCCAACAAATCTTGTTTTGCTACCATCATCCTTAGACCATCACAGCTATTGCAATTCTATGAACAAGGGATGAAATATCTTGTTCAGTGTTTCAAGTAATTTACTTTTCATTCCCAGTGTTATTAAAAGCATAACAACACAAAATTCAGATATTGTAATTTGCCTTTTAGTCGAGTTGCTTTTATAGCACCTTCAGGTTACAGTCCCATTTCAAACAAAATATTCTTCAGATTTTGAAAGTGAAATGAAATGATAGCAGAACATAACTGTTTAAAAAGTACAATGGGGTACTGCAGGACTGGCGAGAGGACTTAATAATGTAAGAAAATCAAAAGGAGAAATAAGTAATAAAGCATTTTTTGTGTACATAATTTTTCACAAAATCCAGAGAACATCAAACCAATGGTAACATGGTTTTTTACTGGGAAGAAAAGGTAAATTAAAAATTAGGGAGGAAAAGAATGATAATTCAAAACGTTTGATACTGTAACTACTAGTTCTTTTACAGATAAGACTATGAAAACTAAAATTTCAACTTTCTAAAAGAGCTAATTTGCCTATGAAGATTATTCATATTGATTCACAACAATTTTAACACATTTTGTTAGCACTGATCACATCATTTCACTAAAAGCTACCAGCAATTATATTAAAATATTTACATTACAGCTCATCAGGCTTATTATCTCAACAGCTCCTATTTATGAAGTGAGACATCTATGCAAAAGGAATTAGCACATTTTGAAATGCTTAGGAAATCTGCTTTAACATCAATGAAACTTCCATACACCCAAGACTGCTCTGAGAAGATTCCATTGTAAATGACCCATAATGGAACACCATAATGGATTTGTAATGAATACCATAAAAGTATTAGAGAAAAGCAGCATGATCCTGCATATTTTGTCAAACGTCCCTTATTTCTTCAACCTTAGAAAAGCGTTTTCTGGAAATGGCCTATTTATTACACTGTTGGGAGCAGACCAAAGTGTACATGTACTTGGCTAGAAACGCTCTGCTTGTAAGGTGAAGCTGCTAGCTACCAAATATAGAGAGATACCTGGTGAAAAGGAGGGAAATTCAAAATGCAGGAAAAATAACTAAGATGTATTGGTCAAACATTTTGCCTTATGCCATCTGTCCCACTCCAATACCCCCAAACACAGGAAGAAAAGAAGTAGTGGACTGTTCAGTGCAATTTCATGAGCTTGGTATGAAGAAACAGGGCCTTTCACTACACAGCCACACACTCAGTGGTTTGACCCTAGGTGGATGCCAGGTACTCCCCAAAGCCACATGATCATTCCCCTCCACAAGTGGACAGGGGGAGAAAATACAACAGCAGGTTCAGGAGTTGAGATAAGGGCAGGCAGAGGTCACTCACTGATTACTGTCACGGGCAAAACTGACTCTATCTGCAGATGTTAATGATGTTAATTGAATTTATTACCAATCAAAATTAGATCAGAGTTATAAGAAATAAACCAAATCATAAGAACACCTTCCTCCCCCCCCCCCTCCCTCTTCCCTGGGCTCTACCTCCTCCTCCCAGCAGCACAGACAGACAGTGCTTATGGTCAGTTCATCACCCATTGTTTCTGTCACTGCTCAGGGAGAGGAGTCCTTCCCATGAGAGACAGCTCTCCATGAACTTCTCCAGTGTGAGTCCTTCTCATGGGCTACAGTTCTGCATGAAGTGCTGCAGTGGGCCCCTTTACACAGGATGCAGTCCTTCAGGAACAGGCATCTCCAGTGTGACCCATGGGGTCACAAGTCCTGCCAGCAAATCCTCCCTAACACGGGCTTCTCCCTCCACAGGTCTGCAGGTCCCTGTCAGGAGCACCTTCCCATGGGTTCCCAGCCTTCCTCTGGGCATCCCCCTGCTCCAGGCTGATCTCTGCTCCCCACTGACCTCCATGGCTGAGGGCACAGCCTCCTCACCATGGTCTGCACCAGGGCTGCAGGGGAATCTCAGCTCAGGTGCCTGGAGCACCTCCTGCCCCTCCTGCACTGACCTGGGTGTCTGCAGAGCTGTTCCTATCACATATTCTCACTCCTCTCCTCCTGGTTGCAGTTACATCTGTGCAATAACATTTTTTCCTTCTTAAGTATCTTATCACAGAGGCTTTACAATCATCTCTGATCAATTCAGCCTTGGCCAGTGGTGGGTCCATCCTGGAAGCTGACTGGCATTGACTTTGTTGGATGTGAGGGATGCTTCAGCAGCTTCTCACAGAAGCCACTCCTGCAGTGTCCCCTCCACTACCAAAACCTGGCCACACAAACCAAATACACACACTGGTATGGTACTCTCATAGTTCTCATAACCTGAAAATAAACCTGGTAGAGAAACTTTCTGCACGAGCAGTCCACACAGATCTATGAGAAACAGGTGTGATGGGCCTTTAAAATGGTGACAATGTTAGAGAGAATATAAACTGACTTAAATAAAGTAGCACTTTAATATCTGCTAAGATATTAAACATTCTATAACAAGGAATTAGAAAAACCAATTCAAAAATACTTGCATTTATAAAGGCAACGTATGAAAATAGAATGCTCAAAACCCAGAGGAGAGGAAAAAGCCTCCTGCAAGCAAACTTACAGGGTCAATGGGTTTTTTATTCCACACCAAATTTTGGGCTTCTTAGACAAATACTATTCACCACTGAAGTGGTGGGGAAGAATCCAAGATTAACAGCCCATTCATGTAAAAGGTTAGCAATGCTTAATGGCCAGTGTTGTTTCACTGTTTAAAGAAAAAGTGTTTAATATGCAAGTTTACCTACTACTCTGGTTTTAGTTTGGCACAATAACCAGTGGTATGCTGTTTTTTTTCCCCCAATGGTTTGTCTGAAACTGCGAGTCGTATCCATAGTATCCATATTTTTTCATAGCCATAGTAAACTAAAATTAAAAGTAAACATTAAAAAGCTTTTCCACAGCACAAATGGTAATTTTACCAATCTTTTATCTTTCAATTAAAATCAACATTGTAATGCCTATTAGAATGTTAAATATATTTCTACTGCAAGTGATCAGAGATGCAATTCAAATACTATTTGTATTTTAAGGCAATCATAATCAACTCCTACTACCGTCTGCTATTTTCTCCAATGTGAAGTGCAAAATTTCTCATGCCAAAACTCATTAGTGTGATAATTAATTTCTCTACAGTGAAGAGCACAGCTCATAACCATTATGGAAGCAAAACTTTTACTGGAACTGAAGTCTTTTTTTTTTAGTTAGTGCAACATTGTTAGCAAAAGGAGGCAACTACATTTCTCCATTCCTACTAAAGTCAATAATCCCAATGAAATTGAGAACAGACCATATGAAAATTGTTTAAGGAAATAATTTCACAGTGACATTTGTCTCCTTTTTGAGAGTATAAACACACTGTTTGAAGGGAAGTGAGACTGAACAGTATCCACTAAATCAACAGTCTGACAACAAGCCCAACAAACCTGCCACCCCTGCCTCATAGCAAGGAAGACAGTCATGTAAAAAGTGAAATAAACTTTTATCAAATTATTTCAACATTTCAAGGTTTTGTACATAGATGAGTTTATTTTCTTAGAGATAAAATAGTTATATCTACAAACGTACATTATCTTGTAAACCATTAAGCCCTTATGGCTGTCTGAAAGTTAAAATCATACACAAAACAATTCAAGAAAAATTAGGAACCTGAAAAGCTTTCCTCACAATGGACTTTTGATTTTGCAGTTTGTTGCCTTCAAAGTGATTCAGTTCATACTGCACTTGTGAGATAATGGGCAATTGATACTGAAAATGGAATGTATGCCTGTACAGACAGATTTTTTTAGTATTTTATGAAATACCTTGATGTTAATTCACAGACTTGAATAAATGACAGGGGCTAGCAGTCATTGATATTGATTGTCTGAATCTAAAGTTTAATTATTAAATGTGCTGAAAAAAAAAAAAAGGTCATTCTCCAAATGAGGTCTTTTCCAAGCCCACTCCTGAAATGGGAGACAGCACTGCCAGTGAAAGGGCAACAGTATCACTCAACTGCCAGTATCTATTAAAATCATATTCTTCCAGCTCAGTATTTCCTACTGCGTTTTAAACCTGCCTCACTGGGCCTGGAAATATCCTCTGCACCACAAATGCATGTATTTACACACACACACAAAAAATTCACCTCCCAGAATTAAAAAAAAAAAAAAAAACAACCGCCCTCCACTGCTTTTTGGAGGCTGAAAAAAAGTATTTATAACTGAATGGCAACTTGCTCCACAACTGTACTTTTACAATGGTGCCAGTAAATTTGCTATCCTATATTAACCTGTGGTAAGAAATAGGAAGCAAAATGGGAAGAAAACTGCTGTAGTGTGGTGTTTCTTTTTTTTTATTGTGTTAGTGTAAAACATTTCAGTCTTGTTCAAAGATCTAAGGATTTCAGGTAAGTGCTCTGGTTACTTTCAAGTTCACAGAAAAGCCAGGGCAGAGTCTAAATCATGGGTCTTTCATGGTGCCTATCATGGAAAGCCTTTTTCCTGCTGTATTTCAAACTGGTGTCCAACTCTGCTCATAGGGAAGCAGGTGAAGAGGGATCCTGCACTGTCATTGTACAATAACAAAATTTACAGACACAGCTCAGCTAAATTCTAGATGTGATCCAGATCTTAGCTTAATCTCTAGCTTAAACTCAAAACCGAATTTCTTCCTAGACAAACTGAATCTCAAAGGCAAAGATATTTTCCTGCTCTTTTCACTTACTTATGAAAACAGTGTCCAGAATAATATTATGGATTTTTTAAAAATACTAATTATATGTTTTTAAAAAGATAAAACGATTTTGCACTTCATTAGGCCTCTACTTTTCAAAAGAGAAAACCAACCATGTACCATTTTTGACTATTTCTTAAGGGTAAAAAATAAAATACAATGTCATACTCATTTAAAGGAGTTGCTTGTTGCAGTCAGCCAGTTAAACTATTTGCCAGCTCCATTGCCAGACCACCAGAGGGAGTCGAAAGCTACATATAACCTCGGAAAATTCCTAAACCTGTAGATAGCTTAAAACATTGACAGAAAATACTGTATGTTGTGAGTACTGTGAGAAATGGCTAAGAAAGTTACCGAGGACAATGAATCATTTTAGCAACGTCATCAGTTCATTACTATCCAGAGGCAAGAAAAACATTGGTGACAAAGGAGTGCTCAGTAACTATCTTTGTTCTGTGTTTAGAAAGAGTGAAAAATCATGCATTTAAATTAGATGTTTCAATTACATTAATAGTGGAGAGAAGTCTTTAAAAAAACAGCAGATCCAGAATTAGTACAAAATAGTCTTAAACAAAGAGTGGCTTCCCCGGGGCTCATCATGTGCCTTTCAACAGGTCATGGAACACCAGGGGTATCCTGAGGACACTGGGCTCGTGCCTGTGTGCCAAAGGAAGGTGGGAGATGGGGAGAACAGCCTGCCCAGCCTGATGTGACCCTAATAGAAAATTTGCATACAAGGCTACATTATTTTCCAAAAGCAAGGTGCTTGCCAGAGAGGGGAGAAGGAGACTTTCTAGGATCAACTGGGGAAAATTTCAAGACATCCATACTCCTATTAGTCAGAAACACTATGAAGTGGACCCAGTAACACAAGTGTGAGCTGCCATTTTTGCATAGCAAATATGAGTTCAGAGACCTGACAAATCACCAGTTTCTGCCATAACAACTAGCAGAATAAAAAATATTTATGTTATGGAAATTAAATATCATATAAAGAAAACAACATTTAAAAACAGAGTAACACAGAAAACAAAAAACAAAACAAAACAAGTTAAGACCTGCTCCAAATAAAGTTATATGAGAAATTAGACTTTATAAAGGTTACCACAAGAACTATTTAGTTAAATACCAAAGCTGCAGTGGATTCTTCCAGTTCTGATGTCCCCAAAACAAGACTGGATGTTTTTCAGGCAACGCGAATGGTCAAACACAATGTTATTTGTCTAGAGACAACTGATTTACACTTGACACAGGATGTCAGGAAATAACAGACAATTCCCTGAAATCCTTGCTGCATTGTGCAGTGGCACCTGCAAAACACCAGGTATCACTGAAAAACTACTGAGGACAAAGCAGCCAGCATCATTCTGCCACAGCGTAGCCCACACTTTAATCTGCACTGGAGTGCTGGTGCAATGCTGGTCCCACTGGTTTGACACAGCATTACATTTCTGATGTTTTTACAATATTCAGTTGGCTTTACATACTACAACTTACCTTATCTGGTCTAACTCAATCTTTCAGCTTGCTCCTCCTGTAGGTCAAAAGACAAACTCTTTTGCAGCTTCTGAGATTCTCTAAAATTAATTCTTTTCCTTTTCATATACTCTGATACGTCATAGTTCCTTCCTATGAAAAGCTCAACTTGGTATTTCCAGAGATTACAACTGAAACATGGTTCATTTAAAATACAGTAACATGATCAAAGAAGTCTCCAAAAGGTATAGCATTCATCTGAAACCACAGAATTTCCAGTCTGCTTCACTGCCCCAGAGATAATTCTATCAGTACAGATAAAGTAAGAACAGCATATATGCTTTTTTAGCTGCTTGATAATAGCTCAAGTAGAAAACACTAATGTTACTGTGACTACAGCTGATTGGAAATGGATATGAACTGTCCTGTGGACTTTATCTATCTTCACAAAGATGAGTCAAACAAAACTTCTCTGGGCTAACTGCCAGTTTCAGCCTCTTACTGCTCCTGCTGGATCCAAGTACAGGTTCCCAAAAATCTGAAGTTCCACATCAGCAGGACTAAGATGATTTCTCCTACCTGCTGACCTAAGTCTACTTCAAAGTGTAAAAGATAAGCCAGCCAACCAGATCTGGCACCTTATTCAGAGTATATTTAGATACAAGTTTCAAAGTGCTACTTCAGCTCATACCTTTTGGTTTGCACTCATTTCCCCTGCCCAAAATTTTAAATTAGTTATTTTTAAAACCGTTCTTTTTGTACTTGAAACACTATTCATTCTGTTTGTCAGTTAAGTCATCTGAAGAGTAAGGTACTTATTTAACAACCAGTGCAATTTAAGCTGGGTATTTCCACACTGATAAAAGAAAATATTTATTGCATAGCCTTCTTTTATACTCTTATTTCCTCTGTAAATTGGTTACTTGACACTACAGTTCCTTTTGGGCAGAAATACCCATGTATTACCTTTCAGGACAAGCAGAAAGACTAGAGAAATCAAAGAGATAAGTGGGTTAACATAAGTAGAATGGCTAGGAGAGAGCTAAGTATACAATAAGGGGAGTAAAAATAAATAATAGTAATTAAAAGCAAACACCACATACACATACCCTGAAAAACCTTATACATAACCTGGATAACCTACGTAATCCCAATGTATACTAGAAAGATGTAGGACTCTTTGGGTATGATGATAGCATTATACCATAACATTTTACCATATATAGGCATATTCCTACATTTTCCTTCAAACCCCAGCTCCTGACAGTGCTGGAGATCAGTAATAGCTCAAATACTATCAGTCTGTCCTACAGACTTGTTCAGATATTTCTCCCTACTGCCAGAGAAGTAATGCATAATGCAACAGCCAATAAACGCCCTGGTTATTACCAATAAAACTGCCTTCAACCAAGTATCCTCATCTGCCTAGCACACAGATGTTTGGTTTATTTTTACACATTTTTCTGTGAGAAGAGTTCCCAGAACACCCAACTCCAAGAGCAGGAAGAACAATGGACATACAGACCACCAGCAACCACAGGGAATACCCATGCTATTGCTCTGCACTGTGCAGTGGCAAGAGCTTCTCCTGTGGGAATCTGAGGCTGACTTGTTAACAGTGACATGATGTACTTCTCCAGATTGCTTTGCATTAACTTTGAAGCCATCCCAGTGGTTAACCACGCAGTGTAGGGCAACAACAGAAAAAAAAAAAAATCTCTTCCTATTTCGAACACCATAGCCTGAAGAAAAAAACAGGCTGCTGCAGATCAAAACCTTCAATACAGTTATCATTCCAACACAGCAGAAGAGTCTGATTTGCCAAATGTTGATCATAGCCTTGCAAATAAGAAGTACCTCCAAGAAAGAAGCCCAGCACTAGATTTTCCTAGAACCTGTGGCTCTGACAGGACTGGCCTACAGGCTGGGCTTATCATCCTTCAAATAAGCATGGTTAGGCTGTAACAGCTCTACAGACAGGAGCATTCACCTGACATCTGGTTCCACTAATCTTCTCTAAGTCCTGAGCAGTCTTCTAGAACACAGCTTTCCTTTTGTTTTCTCCACCACTGTATTCACAAAATTATCCTTTCTTCTAGTACTTTTCCTATCATATTCAGAATCCTCCTCTGGACTTACTCCAAAAATCCTTATTCATTTTCTGAATACCAGGGAAAATTCTCTTGCTTTTTGATCAACTTCTATCACAAGGTTTTGCACTTTGTTGACATGACAAAGAATTTTAGAGAGGTATGTATTTGTCAGAAAGAAAATTCCACTGTAATCGGTTGATAACTGGCATTAAGGAAATAAGGAAATCAAAGTCCACAACGCTGTATTTGCAATTTGAAAATGGCACTGTTTCCAAAAAGAAAAGTTGTCAGGTTAATCTGTGTGGGTTTTTTTCATTCAGAAAGGCTTTAATTGAATGGTGGAGATCATTGCTCCTTCAAAAGCAATGGTGTGCAACCAGAATGTCCTGNTTTTGCAGTTTCTTTCTCTGCAGGTGAAAGAGATCAGTTCTGTAAAGATATCTGCACACATCCATATTTGCTGCAGGAGCATCTTTATACTGTCAAGGTTGAAAGCCAATGCCAAA
>WEIU01002273.1:19500-64830 GCA_013389925.1 Aegithalos caudatus
AAATCCTCCTCAGTTTAAAGGGGGTACTCTTTGCTTTCTGTCCTAACTATTATGTAGGAGTTCAGTCTGTGTTAAAAAGCTCTAGTTCCCCACCCAGACATAGCTGTATTTCAAAGGGAAGGGAAATGATCCTTGTGTATCTCTTTCCTCACTGGCCATAGCAGTGGGCAGGGGGGTAATGAGTTGCTTGTAGAGGAGCTTGCAGTGCTTACATGAAGTGTGCCGCTACAGAAGCTTGGAGTTATTCACTTTCAAGATGAATAGTTCTTTAAGAGATGGGTTCAACATTCTGGCTAATATGCAAGACATTAAGTCTCTAAAAAGTCACTGTACATATCATTTGAAACAGCATAACCCCTCCCTCCATCTTAAGTTTATAGCAATAATAAGCATTGCAGATGCTTTTCCTGGGAATTAAGGACCAGCTGGGGTAAACAGACCTCAAACTATCCTCTTAGCCAGTCATTAATCTTCAGGGAAAGCCTTTGCTTTGATCATTATTGCTAAAATATGCCTAGTGCAGCCTGGGCTTACATGCCAGTAAAAGCAAAGAAGTATTTTGCCAAAACATGAATATTCTTTTGTTTGTTAAGTAGCCCTATGTCTTGGACTCATTTTTAATGTGTGTAAACATGCTTGTGTATATGTGTGTGCACACAAACAGACATGAGGGCATGAGTTTCCCAGTTAAATTATTCATTCTGCGTTTATAGCACTCTAAATGAAGTGGGGTGTCTGACTCAATGCTGTTGTATCGATCAGCTTTTCAGTTAGCTTTGCTTTGTCTTGACTTGTGAAAAGTCTTGGATCAGGCATCTTTGACTTTGAAAATTTTTAAGAAATACTTTGCCCATTTTTTGACATTATGAAGACCTAGTTTACATTACCCCAGGGTATCTCACTGAGGACCAGAAAGAATTAGCAACTGTGCAGCATAATGCACCCCAGCCTGGCCTTTTCTGGTGCAGGTTGACTGAGAGTTGTGTTGGTGCTCAAAATGAAATAGCTGACAATCATCAAACTAATTTTTTTCTAGTATTTTTGGAAGAGAATGGTTGCTGTGCAGTGTGTCTAGTAAATAATCACAGGTTTCAGAAATCAGTTGTGGTACAGTATTTCTGTATATAGATCACAGAGCTGAAAATACAACAAGCAGTCTTCCTGAACTTCCAGGCTTTAGATTTCCTGAAGTGTGGCAAATACAGAACTCTGAGACTGGAGGTGCATGAATCACTCTGCTTTCCTGATGAGCTTGCCATGTGTTATGTGTTAGGCAGTGTCTTCTAGTCAAGAACTAACAATAAAACAATGTGCACTTTAGATATTTGCTGTTTTTTGCAAAATGACCTGTATTACTTGTATCTACTTTGTCAGCTGAAGCCTGCATTAAGGAAGATATTTGGTGCTTGCAGTGTTGAAATGTAAAGTTTCACTAGAGACAGCAATTCTTTGTGAATTTCTACAAACATCCCTGAATTCAAGAAAATATTGGTATTTGTTGAAGGAAGAAAATCCCCATCTTCTGTAGTTAACTCTGTTTTTGGGGGTGTGGGGCATTCCTTGTTTTCTCTTGTGTTGCCTGTCAGAAGTAGAGGTTGTACAGTGCCCTGTTGCATGAGGCATCAGGCACTGTAGCAACATGAAAGAAGGTGCTTGGAGTTGACAATTGAATTGTATTGAATAGATCCAGAAGAAGGGAGCTGTTTCACAACCTGTGTCCTTTGCCCTAAAAGACTTTTGGATCTTCCCCGCTACCGCCAATGTTGATTTTCTTTGTTCTGTGTTCCCTAAGGGGAATCATCAAAGTAGCAAGAGAAGGAAATCATTCTTATATCTTCTTGCCAACAGCATTTTCCCTATTTTACTATAAATGAGCAATGTGGAGGAAGTGGAGCGGGGGGAAAAATAATTCTGCAGACCTTAAACACCCTGAGCAAAATCTCAGCTGTTGCAGAGTGTGAAGCTTATGGTTGCTTTTGAGAGCCCTGATGGACCTTCTTGCAAGAATCAAGCAGCTGGAATGAAGGCTCCTGCTGGTAGAGGGCTGGATATAATCAATTACTGTATGGTCTGATCAAAGATAAAAGTGTATTATGTACAACATATGTAATGTGAACTTAGAATATTTTTTCCTATGTTTGAGCCATATATTTTAAATTACAAGAATTCACCTCTGTGATACACTGCAATGAGCTTCAATGGGCAGAATCCCATTGCACTTCATTTGCTCCTCAGTGCAGTTGCCCATGCAATTTTTCATTATTGTATGAGAGGAATATTTCGGAAAAGCAGTCGATACAGTTGCTTGATCTTGTGTCTTGGTATCAGATTTTTTTTTTTTTCCACAACCCCCTCTCCCAAAAGTGCAAAGCAATAAATAGCTAGGCATGGTGCTCTGTAAAAATAGCTTTTTGACCTCTCCATTTATTGGTATACCTTTAACCTTGCAGGTTTCTAACAATCTCTGCTTGGTCCCACTTCACACTCTGTAAAAGGAGAGTTACTGTTAGTGTAGCAGCAGTACAGAAAAGAACAATTTTTAAGCTGTTTCTCATATATTAAGGGAGTCTTTACTTAAAGTTATTGGTTGCAATTTATCCCTTTGTATTTCAGCTCAGGCTGACTACTTTCTAGCTGAAAACTTGTTTCTGCTGTGCAGTGTAGACGTGCAGGCTGCTAGTTTTTAAGTAACTTCTCTGCCTCTGTAGACACTTCAACTATAGTAGGTAAGTAAATCCAAGTGTCAAATTTAAAATTGTTACAAAAGCTGCATTATTATTGTTTAACTCATTCCCATCATCCCTTCAAGTTACTTTGCTTTTCTTGTTAGTAGACATCCCTGGATGTCTCAAGCCTGAGAAGTCACTTGAGAATTCCTGTCTGTTTTCCTGTGCTGCAGGAAAACTGCCTGCATGTTCCTCAGTTCCACAGAACCATTGCCAGCATTTTTCTTTTGCTTCCTAGCAACTGCCAATTTGGCAAAAATGAATGTGTGGAACCTGGAACTTTCTAAACTGCAGGAGATGCAGAAACAAGGGTCTGTTTGTATTGCATGGATGTGTTTTATAGTACTTGAATAGCAAAGAGGTGTCAGTGTCACCAGCCTGCCAGCATGATAGATCAAGGAATAAATTTTTAGGGCAAAAGATATCCCTTCTCTGTAAGAAGTGTTTGTAGAAGAGAGCAAAAGCAGCATGGAGAAACCACAACTATGCAATGTGTGATACCATTTCTGTGTTTAACTAATGCCCTTCAGCCTGGGACAGTGTGCCCTCACTGCAGTCAGAAGCAGGGGTGCAAATTTAACAGGGATGGCTTTGAAGAACTGCATTATCCAGACAGAGTTTTCAGATAGTCATGGCAAGATAATCTTGTCACTATAAATCTGCCCACTCACTTGAATTTTGCAGCCCACATTCAGCTTTGTGCATCTTCCACTACATTATTTTTGGTTTAAACTTAGTCTGAGGAGTGTTGACACTCATTGCCAATGCCATGGAACACAATGTGCACACCTCTGCCTCATCCCCCACTCCAGTGAGGGAAGCCTGTGTTGTCTTTGTGGTCCTTGCCCTACTTTTCATTTATAAAATGTGATTTTTCCTCCATCCTTAAAATTGCATACATCAGTCTCTTTTTGATCAAGCTAATCCCATTTGCTTGTTGCTTGTTTTAAAGGAAAAAAAAAAAAAAAAGAAAAAGAAAAAAAAAAAAGAACCTAAACAGTACAAAAACACCCCCAAACATTTGGGAATTTGTTCTTTGTATTTGTCTTCTCTACTTTCCTGATCTGCAGACAGTCTTCTGCATAGTGTTTCTGATAGGAACTGGGAAGTAACTTGCTCTGCACTGAGAATTGATAACTAAATCTTCTTTTTTAGTATTTTGCTTCTTCAAGCACATTTGTATTCTAATGTTTGAAGCACTTGATTAATTTTTTCAGAATGTTGGAAACAAGTTATCCCCTGCATGAGGTCTTATACAAAACATTTCAGCCTGCAGCAAGCTTTTCTGTTTAATCTGGAGTTTTAGTAAACCCTCAAAAAATCAGGTTTATAATTGAAGTGACAGCACAACCCTAATTGTAGCACTACTGGCACACCTCCACAACCAGAAGCATACATTGCTGCCATTTTTAAGAATAAACTAAAGCCCCAGTATGTCAGGCAGTGGACTTTATGCTACCTGCAGCTATCTGCAATTTTAGAGAAATCTGAAAATTACAATTTATTACATTGAAGATGGACTACCTACAATTGGCATAAGGCAGTGATTCAGCTGGAGGCAGTGATACTGTATAGATTAGCCTGAGGTGACAGAGGGGCATAATAAATTTTGAAAGTGTGTTTGTAATGTGTCGGGAGTTTGTGTTTTCTCAGGTAGAATAGCTGGGTATGTTTTATATGTTTTGGGGTGGGGTTTTTTTGTGTGTATAATAATACTGAAAGTGTCTTGAAATTTCCAGTCACATTTTGTACTAGGAAACATCTTTTCAGGAAAAAGAAAAAAAATCCTTAACCACATTTTATGCACAGCTTATTCTTTGTGAGTTGTTGAAGAAAAATAAAAATGCTCTGTAATGTTACATCAGACCTAAGGGACCTGAGCTGCTGGGTGGTCCCAAGAAAATGATATCCTGCCAGTCAGATTTTGCATTATATAGTGACAGATTTGGGTGAGGAGAATAGACCACTGTCCTCTTCTCATGCCACTGTCACCTCATGCATGTCTCATGATACTTGTTAATATATGAATGTGCAACTCTTTATATAATCACCTGTAATTCTCTATGGTGTAACACATCTAGCCTTGGGACTCCAGGTCCTTGGCAGGCACATAATTGCACATTAGATAGTGCCTGCTATTTTCAGTTGTCAGGAGTGACAAGTGGAGCAGAGTATCAAAACAGTCATAACTTAACAAGAGGCGGGGAAGAAGTACTTTGAAATGGCTTGTACTCAGCTCAAGAGCCACAAGTGATGGCTGTGAGGACAATATAGGGATCTCTGCTAACAGTTCTCAATTAGCTGGGATCTAACCAGGCTAGAAAAAATACCTTTCACACCTTGCCAGGACTACTGACCTTTGCCATGCACTTGTGTCACTATAAACCTTCTTTGCCATGACCAAAGCCTCTGGCTCAATGAGAGGAGCAAGGTGCAGGCACTCCCAGCACTGAGGGTGCCTTCCCTCCCACGTGAAGCCAGCACAGGTCTAGCAGAGCTGGCTTTGTTCAGGCTGTATGTGCATGGCAGAAGGTGTCCACTGCACAGTTGCTGGAATTTGAAGATTTCCATGCTGTGTCCCAACCCTCCACTCTGTTTTTCCAGAGATGTGCCAGAGACACAAAGGCACAGTACTGTGTTAGCAGCTGGACACCCCTTCTCCCTGTGACAGAAGGGAAGCTGATAGGTGAGTGTTTGTAGAAGATAAATGGTGACCCTGTCCTGGAAGAGTCTCTTCTGGCCCAGACTGAGGTCTGCCTGTGCAAATAGAAATCTAAATTGCAGACACTATCGCTTGTACTGCTTTTGTTGTAAGGACTGATAAACATTTTGTCACTTAACATCTGTTAATCTAAGACACCCTGCAAGTATCCTCTTAGAAGGGCACATAAATGACAATATAAATTAATGTGCTTAGCACCTCAGGCAGACCTGCATATATTTAATAGTTTAATTGTAAAATTATGAATTTAATATTGCATTTCTTAACATTTTTTGATAGTTATGCAATAAGAGACCTGCCTCTCAGATCAAATAGCTTCATACTTCCACCATAGCCCCCATGGGAGTTGTTCAGGCCATATTTGGTTCTCCCTTGAAGAGTAAGTGGGGGACACACATGACAGAAATGACTGTAAACATACCAGTCTGCATCACTTCTACCAGCAGTTCTCACTGGTGTTATCTCTGACACTCAGGCTAAGTTTTTGTAACCATCATGCTACATCATGAGTAATAATCTGTTGTTAACACACTGTCCATCAGAAATGTTTACTCACAGAGTGACAGCTAACACATCTGGACTACATACCATGTTTGATCTGAAATACCAGACTCACTTTGCTCTAACAATGACAAAAGCATACCATGGCTTTGCAGTTCAAAGCACTAAATGTAAGGCCTGTATGATGTCTGATGTAATTTAAATATTTCTTAAAGTATTGGCTATTCTAAAATACACATTAATAAATATTGTCTAAAATTATTAAGCTTTGTAGCATGTCTCATAAGTGCACATTTATGGTGTAATTGTTACTACAAAGTTAGAAAAGCCTTTTTTGAACTATGTTTTCTAAGTGTATTGTTTAGTGACTGTGCTGTACACTAGAGCATAAAATATACATAAAATCTATCTTAGTGCTTCTAGTAGAGGTCTTGTGTCAAAGCATTCAGTTTTGAAGCCCAAGTGTGTCCATTGTCATCAAAGCTGTATTGATGTAAATCAGGGATAGGAATTGCTGCATCCCATGTTTTATTGCAGTGAAGGCTTTTCAGACATGGACTAAATCTTTTGCAGATGTAGAGGGGGACTCTGTAAACAGCTCTTACCACCTGGGTGCCTCACACAGAGCTTTCTGTGGGCTGCAGTATTCCTCAGGGACTCCTGCATCCATCCTCTGCAGTGTGCCTTTCCAGGTGACTTTCCCAGAAAGGAAAGGCAGCTTAGCCCCAGCCTGCCTCAGTCCCTCTTACAGCAGGTCCAGAGCAGTTCACTTTGCCAGTGGAAACAACCTGTTGTGGGCTTGGACCAAACAGAAAATGTTTGCCCTCAAGCCTGTGAAGTGGATAAGCTAACCCTGATCATTTACCCTATTCATACCCCTAGTACAGGTGCATTTTCCTCTGGGAAGGAACCATAACCTGTATCTTTCTAACCATGCTCCTAAAATTAGGTTCTAGACTATTGTTGTACCTACAGGACACAGGTGTAATACTTGACTGTGTATACAAAACAGAGCTTGCAATCTAATAAGATTTATATTTGAAGAAATTTTAACACCTAATGAAAAGAACATCATTTCCATAAATTCATTCAATAAACTGTTTCCTAGGACATAATGGCTTTGTTTCCTTCAAAAAATTGAAATTATTTATATGCTTCAAACTGAGAGTTTGTGTAACTTACCCTTATTAAACCTCACAAGGAATAGGTTTTCCTTCTAGATTCCTCATGAAGTTTTCTCTCAAGGTTACCTACCAAAAAAAAAAAAGCTCCTAAAATAGATATTTGTTTTCAAAACGTAAGTGGAGGAGATGACAGTAGGGAAATAGCAATAACTGGCATGGGACAAGATAGGAGATAATGACTATTTCTCTGGATCAGTTTTAGCAGGATTGTGTAATGGGGTTTTTTGTAGGCTGAAAAAGTCTGAGATGCAGATGTTTCTTGTTTAAGGTGAAAAATCAAATAGTGCTTGGTGGTTTATTTAGAATGATGCTGTAAGGCAAGAAGAAGCACTCTTGCATGTCACATGAAAAAAGATCAAATATGCATTTCATGACTGCAAAAATGAGTACTAAAAGGGCTTATAAGACAGAAAAAGTAGTTATGCAGAGTTTTCTCTCAACTCTTCCTTTAATGATCACCCTCTTTGCTAGAGGAGCTCCACCTTTAGACAAAACTAATCATGAAAATACTGTAATTTATGTAAAATTATCCCTTGAATCTGCTGTTCTTCATAAGCCTAAGCTTGTCATTTTGCAATTATTAATTCTTAGAGGAAAGGATATTTGGTGGGTTTTTCCTTTGGTCTTTTACACCCCAGGGGAAGAGCCTGTTTGAGGGTTTTTACAGCACTCAGTGATTTACAAGATGCACAGAAAATATTACGTTACAGAGAAAAATTCAAAAGTAATTTTGGCATCTAATGGAAATTAGAGCCTTTGTTTTAAAGTGATTCTGAATTATTAAATACCAAAGAAGATACTTCAAAACTAAGAAATTATGTGTAGGTATTCCCTGGAAGGACCTGATTTCATGTCACAGGCTGAAATGAGATCCTTGGAAAACCGGAGCCCTTTTTCCTAAAGAGTCTTGAAGCAGTGTTATGGGTTTCCCAACTGTAGTCATGATTGATTGCTCTGGCAGGAGCTTTCAACCTATCTGCCTTCTTCTGAGTAGTAAATAGAAGAGGTGTCTAGAGTGAAAGCAACTGGACTTGTGGATCCTTCTGCATCAGGGGAGCAGTTGCAGTCTAGATTGTCTGCAGGTGAACTCTTTCTAGAAATTGCACCTCTTAATTGCTGTCTTAGGGTCTTGTAGTTCTGAAATTTTAGCTGGCTGCATGTCTTGTACTTTCTCTGGTTTGTGCAATGAGACATCTGTGAGAAAAGCCAAAATTACATTGAACACTTTGACCTTGAAGTTCCTGTTTCTGAATTTGCAACATGAAAATGGAGCACTGCCACAGCATTTTGATGACCTCTTACTTGCTTTCTGCAGGTTATAGTGGTTAAAGTAATGAGGAAGCTGAGAGATGCTATCTTTTATGTCTCAGAAGGTACTCCTCAGTTTGTACTCAGCTGTTCACTTTATAAGTACGTGGAACTGTATATGTATTAAAGGCATACATTTGATAAATGTAGTAAACTTAAAGCTAGCCTTGAGAAAATGACTGAATTCCCTGGGCTAACAAGAGTCCTCTTGTTTATGTTTCCATATATTTCATTGGACAGTTTTTATTTTAAAGCCAGCTGTCACAACCTGATGTTTCACAGCCTTCCCTGTTGGAACACGCGTGAGTTCTGGCATCAGTCTACGTGGAATATCTGTTTGAACAAATGTAGTATCAGGGCATGCCAACTATGGCCAGTTGCATTTAGTTATAGCAGTTGCTGAATGTACCTGGAGGGTCGGCATTCAGCAGGGAGTGAAGTCAATTTTGGCATCTCTCTAATAATGCTTTGACTTCAAAACTTGTACCTCATCGTGTATGTGAGGAAAAAAATGACTTTTTGCTCAAAGATGAGATAGCTTGCTTGGCTGTGGGATCAGCATAACTGTGAGGACTCAGTTTGGTCTTGGGTCATGAAGGACACTGCAAAGGCTTACGTGAAATGCAAATCAAACTAAAACATTGATTCCTAAGACCACTTTAAAAGCCCCCAAACCATTATCTGCTCCCCGAGTTGTTTCCTTCCACAGATTCTTTCTAGTTACAAGAGCATGTCTAAGGCAGCAGAACAGTTTCTTGTTGCCCACAATGCCATTTTGACACTTTGAGGGAGCAGTATGTATATAAGGAGGCAAATAATATATTAGAAATACTAGAGTATATATTGGACCTAAGTGCAGCCTTAGCATTTAAAAGTATGAAGGCTCCCCTAGAATAATCCTGTGATGGCTTCTTTCATAGGAATTAATGTAACTTATGTGCTATGGCATAAATGGTCCTCTCTGAAATATGCAGTAAGGTCGTCATCTTTGCAGCTGTGACTGTTAGAAGTGAAGGAATCCAATAGTCTGTACTAGACTATTTGCACACAAATCAAGTTGTCATTAATGACACTCTGAGAGAGGGTGCCCTACGTGGAGTGTGTTGTTGTCAGAAAACTATAGAGCACATCCAGATCATTGTGCAGGAATAAAAAATCTAAACAATAACACACTGAATCTAAAGAGAAACATGTAAAGTATTTGGAAAATCAGTAGATTCCAGTCAGCAAATTAATGTGGGTTTTAAGATAAATATTCTAATTAATAGATTGAACCTGCTACAGATGTTATGTATACAGGTAGGATAGGTAAGGAGTATTAAAGAAAAGGAAATATTTCCTTCCACAGATGTAGGAAGGCTGGTCCTGACAACTCCCACTGACCTCATGGTCACATTCAATGAAATAATGGATCACAGTTAATTTGGGGGCCTGTCTCGTGCTGGGAACAATATGGAGCAAAGCACCTCAGGGTGCTTCTGCTGAGTGTTGTTTGAATACTGTCTGACATTCCTGGGAAGCACAAGTGTTGCTCCATCTTCTGTCTACTTTTGTAGTTTTGGTTGGATGAAAAATGAGATGTATTTATATCTGATTGTAACACTCCTCTTGGAGTGCAAGGAAGAATTATATTGTGTCCTTGGAAAGTGCAAGGGGTATAAAATCTTAACTGGTCCATTAATGTGACAGAAGGCTAAAAGTTGTTGTTTTCTTTCCATTCCAAATGATAAAGGAAAAGCCATCTTGATCTAAGCACATTGAATATGCAGAATCATGACCATTTTCAAACCACTGCAAGGGAAGAAGATGAACCTTCAAAGCAAGCCATGGAATTGCAAGCTGCAGGCACCAGTCTCTATCCAAAGATGCCAAATCTACTTTATGTTCTGGCGTGTAGAAGGACCACTTACAGCAAAGTTACAAAATTCTGCACAGTTATACGTAGATAAAATCTAAATTTGAATACCAATATACTGCTTCTTGATATTTGGCGCTGCATGAACCAGTTTGGGGATGGTTTGCTTTGGGGAAGTGGCATAGCTACCCTTGCATAGTTTTGTCCTGGCTTAAACCCTATGAGGAAGACTCAATGCAAATGTGACTTTACTGCTTCCAGGCTTCAACTGGTACCTGCAGAAGGTGTGCAGAGCTCTGTGAAATCTTGCTGTGTGAGTCAGCACTCTGCCCCATGCACTGCTATGCAGTTTTGACGTGACTCCAACATTAATGCTGAGTCCGTGGGCCAGGAGCTATTTTGCAGGAGTGATCCCACCAGTTGTTTGCTTGACACTAGTGCTCTAATTCCATCCTCAGAAGTATTGTTCCTAAGTGAGTGCAGACCTCCATGACACACCTTTTGTGAGCAGAGGTTGCTCATGGAAGAAAACATTTGGCAGGATCAAGCCCAAAGACAGGAAACTGTGTGGTCACCCTGAATGTAGGCTATGAAGTGTGTATGTATTGCACTGAAGTTGTATTGAATATGGTGTTACAAAGGGAAAGCTCTGGAAAACAGAGCACTGAGAGGTTCCAACACTGGCAACAGTTGGGTCTAATTTCCGTCTTTAACCTCTTTCTACATAGCTGTTCCTTGCTATGTAGAAATACTGTTTTCCATCCAAAAGTAGGACAGGCCCTTAAAATATTTATTTGTGATGTTTCAGAGCCCTCTGAAATAATGTGGAGTTGTGTACACACATCACCAAGCTTTGACTGGGATGTGAGAGACAAGTTTTGAAAGGGCTTTTTATTCTGATGGATGGAGAGATTTCTTGTACTGCAGAGCTAGAGGATGTGGTGGTGGATATACACTACAGAGTGCTACAGAATGGCTTATCCTGAAGAAGCAGGGAAATTATAGAGATGATTTTTTTTTTAGATTAATAGGTATACATTGCAAATACAAATCATACAGTGAAATTGTAATGGGAAAGTGAAGAACTTTGTCAAGTACAGTTTGGATTTCTTTTGGCAGCCATGTACTTTCCCAAGTTCAAATGACAATGTTTTGTCCAAGGAGAAGTCTTTAATTTTCTATCTGATCTGATTTGCATACAAAGGATCTATGGCAAAAAAAAACCCACTTAAATGTTGGTATTTTTATTGGTTTAAAAAGACTTGCGTCTGCACCCTTCATTTCAGAAGATCAACATCTCTCTCAAGATCTGTAGGTAGATAGCAATTACAAAAAGTGGCTCGCCCACACATACAGTGGCTTAACTCTTTAATAACAGTTATTTTTGTCAAAAAAAGGGCTAGAACATATCTCAATCAATACACTTCTGTTGTTTTGAAGAATTTATTATTTTCTTAAGCTCTTCAGGGGCATGGGCTGATAGCAGGGTTATAGCAGAGCATCCGAGGTGCTTGCTCATGTCCACTCACCTGGCAAGGAAGAAGTGGTAAACCCTGAAGAGCTTTAATTTATTCTCTCCATATTAGTCCCAAAAAGAAATGAGCAGTGAATGCTTCTACAGCACATAGTGCAGAAAAACTATGAATATCCTATGAATAATAAGTTAACTTTACCCTAGCTAATATTGAAGGTAGCATATGGTTTTACATGGCTTTATGTGGGTTTTTTAAATATGGTGTTATATGGGGTTTTAATATGGTTTCATATGGTTTATATGGGGCAGCATGTATGGTTTTATATAAACCATGAAAACAAATGCTATTGTGTGAGCTTTCAATGGTATTTAGGTAGTGCAGAGGCATAGTTTGTCTTAGACTAAAAGAAAAATCAACTCAATACCTGCTATTTCTTTGCATTCTGTAGTTTCACTGCTGTCTTTGCCTTCCTGTCTCTGTTTACACTTTTAGGTTGCACAAGTATTGATACTGTTGTTTTGGCTCCTGTGGAGTTCAGCACCGCCAGGGATGTCTTGAGCACCCTTTACTGCCATCCCTCTATTAGTCTCTAATTACTCTTCCATACGAGTCACAGCACATTATTTATTCCTCTGAGGAATAAAAGCTTTTTGAGTAGGGAAACTAGCATGCAGAATTTTTTTTTCACAAAGGATGTGAGAAAAGGAGTTGTTTAAAAACTATAGTTCTGGAGCTCTACTTTTGTCTTTTTCATTTTCTCTTGGAACATTTAACTGTTCTCTCATATTTTTTTTTTCCCCACTAATGCTCCAGCACCAGAATCAAAGAATTTGCCCTGAAACCACTCCAAAATATGCTTTGGTGGAGGTAGAAAAGCCTCTGAAGGTATGGAAATGCCAGATGGGTGCTATTGAGGTGAAAGGGCAAATTTGCTAATGAAGACTATGGATGATGCAAACTATTGCAAAGCTGACATGCAGAAGGTATTTGGTGTAAGGGTAGTTGCCAGAAGTCTTTTTTAGCCCAGTGTAACTTTCAGGTGGACACAGCAATGAAAAAAACAGAAAACACAAAAAGAACCCCAAAACACAACCCAATTAATTAAAAACCTTTTTTATAAACATAATTTAAAGAATTCTTCTTTATATTAATAGGATCAATACAGGGGCACAAGTATGTGTGTGTGCATTTATGTTCACTTTTTTTTTTTTTTGCATTTTGCTTCTGTTCCTGGCATTGCCATCTGTGTCCTGTGTCTCTTGTTGCCTTTCATTCTGTACTTACATAGATTTTGGGTTTGTGACCACCTTCTTGTGATGGAAATGTTTGATTCCTGGTGCAATCTCTGGCTTAGTCCTGATCTTAGGTTATGGGAAGCCCATGCTACGAATCAGTGGTAATAATCAATACTTGTAAATGGATAAATGTGGGGGGACATAATAAAACTTCAGCTCCACTGTGGGTGTTTTCCCCCTTTAAGATGGCATGAGTTTTTGTATATCTATCTATAGTGGTGCCTAAGAGTTAACTTTTAACTGACCAGCTATCATGTTTTGCAAAGTGGATTGCAAGATGGCCTTTTCTTAAGGCAGAAGCACCCTGCTTGTTGTTTGAACTTGAATATTATCTGAAGTTGGGTCGGGTTTTGGTTGTTTTTTTTTTTTTGGCCTCTTGGGCATAAATAGAGCAGGTGTGTGTTTGCCACAGGCCACAGCTCAGGAAAGCTATGTCAAAGCACAATGAGGTCATTGTGAAACATCAGTATTCTTCCAGAGACCTGGCTGTTACAGACAGGAATACTTAAGAAAGATCTGCAGACTGGATTGCAGATGATAGACAGAAAAGGGTTCAAGAAAAATCCTTGTCTGCCTAATTGTGTTTGCCCAGTGAGAACTACATCTTATCAGCCACCTCTGAACAAGCTGTTTGAAGCAACTGTGTTGACAGTGAAGTGGGTTTGCACACGTCCAGTGTTGGGTTGATCTCTGAGTGCTAAGGAGATCTGGTTTCTTTAAACAAATCGTTCTGCATGTGAACAAGGTGAATATTTTCATTGTAAAGTGTGCTTTGACTTTGAGTGTGTCGGGAAATACTGTACCCACTAAATGATTATTAAATGGAAAGGAGGGAGGAGTTCCCAGGCATTATGGAGCCAGGTTCTACAGCTGGAGTCGTAGCTGACACTGACAGCACTTAGCCAGGAGTGGAAGAATATGTTGTATAACTCACTGGCTCTACCAAGTACGTCGTGGTACTCTGCAAATAAACTTTCTATCAAGGTATTTTTGGACTTTTGCCTCAAACCAAGCGGATAAGGAGCATTTATGGCTCTAGCAATAAAATTCTGCAGATGTTCTTTTTTTGTATGTGCAGTACTAAAAAGGAAAGCAGTGCTACGCTTTTATCAGATCAACTTGAAATCAGTACAAGTGTAGCTTAGGGTTGGGATTTATGTTTTCGCAGCAACATACCTTTTTACTCCAAGAAGGCTTTCAGTGTTTGTGCTTAAAGTCCCACATTAAGGCCCCCAAAGTGACAACAATATGGTTTTCTTTGTGAGATTTGAATGTCTGGATTAGGTCACTTCACTCTTTTATAGCTTTAACCAGCTTCAACTTGTACTGTGGTGACACACATCTGCTGACTCGATGGATCAGTGCATTAAGCTTCAGGCTGACTGGTGGGCCATGCTTGAAAGACTTTTGGCATGTGCTGGTGCCTGCATTTTTCACCCTTGACTGAAAGCATATGCTTCATACAATTGAGACAGTGTTAGCATGTGGGTCTCAGGCAGCCTCCTACACATCTGGCAGAGCCTGGCCCTCCTTCCAGGTGAATCATCTCTCCTGGGAGGGTGGCTTGCAGCACTGTGGCATCTGCAGAGTGGCAGGAAGTGTCTGAATTCATCTGAGAGTGATTTTTATCTTCACATGCTTTTCCAATTTCATCAGGCCCCTCATGCTACATTCCAAGTGACATGATTAAACCTGCCAAAGACAAAGGGAGGCTGATTGATAAAAATTATCTCTGACCCTTCACAATCTGTCATACCTTAAGATAGTAGTAATAATAGTAGTAATGATGGAATGAAATAAGTGTTATGCAAAGGAAGTTATTATTGTTTGAATAATATTCTGTAAAACAGGATTACTTCCTTGGTTTTTGTTTCCCTTTTATCAGCCAAATTAACTTGTCATCAGCATAATAGAAGAATGGACTGCATAGGATTATATACTTTACATTGAGTTTAAGTGGCACTTTACTGTGACTTCTATTGTCTTGGTTTTATTTTAACATTTAAGTTTTAAGGCACAAAGATGCAGACCAACACCAAAGGATCAGTTTTCACAGTGGAGGTCAGACATTTAGGCAGAGGTGTTTTTTAACAAGGAGTGTATGGATCTATTTTTCTCAATATGAAAAGAAAATCTTTGAAGGAAGTTTCTAAACATAACTGGTACTACACAGCAAATAGAATATTTTATAAGCACAGAACATAAAAATATTTTTATTCTTTAGTCTGCTGTACTAGACCAGGCACTTGGGTTATATTTCCTTCCAACCAAGCATCTGGACTGATACAGATGATCTGTAAGAAAGGAGATTAACTCTTTGTACCCTGAGATGTGTTACAGATCTGTTGCATTTGCTGTCATTTTCAGTATTGCCCGCAACAAAAAGTTCTTATAGAGATATTGTCGGTCTCTTGTCTTTTTTAGAAACTACCCTTTACTTTGCCAGAGGAAAACGAAAAATACTTAGGCTAAAAAGCACATAGCTGTTTTGAAGTACAAAAATTAGCACATCTGTGTAAGTTGCAGTGCGAAGACAACTATGCAAATTTAGTTCTTGGTTACTGTAGTGTTAATGACGGGTAATTCTGTTGATTTCATTTGAGTTACTCTGAATTAATGTATCTAGTGAGGGCAGAACCTGACCCACTCGGCTTTGATGTGTGCTCTGCTCTGTCAGGAGCTGCGAGGTTCTTTTGAACAGATGCCTGTGTTCCGCTGATATGCGGGGTCATTAAAAAGATCAAGATGACCAAGGCTGAGACGTTTGGATAGTTGCAGACAGCTGTGCTTTGCCTCTGCTGGATACACGGGGTGGATTCTCTATGGATTTTCCCTCTGAGGTTACATGTGTGGGAGCATTTTGCATCCTGACCACTGCCAAGCCCCAGCCCCATGTCTGGATGTACAAATCTGGACAAAGATTACAATTTATGGCTCTTCCTGAGAAAGCAGTAGGTTCCCATGTGTCATAGAGAAGGAAATCCATGCAGGGCTTTTGCTAGGCAGGCTATGAGAAAGTTGCAGGGCTTTTCCCAGAGACACAGGGCAGCAAATAAATACTTGCTGAGTGTGTTGTTTCTGTACTTAACAAAGGTTTGGTGTTTGTGTTCTGTAAGTACAGGACTTTGCAGTTTACTGCTACCACAGCAAAGCAGCTGGTCACCAAGTAGCTGAGTCAATATTAGCCCGAAAGGCTTCCTTCCACATATTTTTATGGAGGAGATAAAATTGCACAGGATTCTATGGTATCCTCAAATGATTGCAATGAATAACAGCTATCAACTTAATCAGGATAGAATACTTCAAATCCTGCCAACTTGCTAACAAGATGCTTCTTCAGGGCTCTGGTCATACCTTGCTAAAACCCAAAGGTTTAGTTTTATCTGTTCAGTGTTGTTTTCATGCCTTATTATCTCTTTACTGCTATAATAGTACTTTATTTCAGTGTATGCTTCAGTAGATTGCACCAGTGTGCCTTTGTTCATTTTGTGATTTTTTTTTTTCCCTTCTTTCAAAGCCTATTGGAGATAAAATGTGAATGACATTACTGCGTTTATGCAAGTACATGTGTAACAGAATGGCATCATCCAACATAGTAAATACAGGGTTTGTTTCTCAATGCAAATCAAGTTCTGCAGCTAAATTTAGATAAAAATACTAATTTCTTGAAATGAGAACAGAATACAGCTGTACTTCACTATTTGGATAGTGAAGCACAATCTGCCTTTTGGTTTTTTTTGTTTTTTGTTTTTTTTTTCAGAAGTCATTACACACTTGGGATCTTTCACAAACATGTTTGATTCATGAACTCTGAAGGCACTGGGATGGGGCTCTGAAGAGCAGGGCTAGATGTGGCCATCACTTAGATATGGGCTGGCAGAGCTACTTAGCTGTGACTTTTCCACATGAGCCCAAACACAAGCAGTGCCCTCAGCAGTGCTGTGGGGTGGAAGGAAAGGCTGTTGTGCTTTCCTTCAACAAATCCATTCCAGCTGAAGAGTTTACAGCCCAGCGATGAAACTGGGCCACATTTAAAGCACTGTGGTAGAGTCCTGTGGCAGGGCAGTTAAACAGGCTCTCATTTGGACCTGGATGGTTCTCCAGAAGAGAAGGACAAAGCTGGCTGACACTAGATCCTTCTCTTGGAAAGCCTCTTTCATTAAGTAGCTGCTGATAGGAAGTGTCATTTGGCAGTCATAAAGGTTGGCAGTTGTAGATAGGTCTCTGCAGAGGCTGTAGGGCAGAGGGAGCCCAGGAGGGGATGCAGGTGGAGGCATGCTGAGGCAAAGCCTGACAGGACAGCACTCAGCACTCAGACTCCAGTGCCACTTGCCAGTCTTGTCCACTTTGCAGCCAGGCAGGTAAAACTGATCTTTAGACATGCTGCAGTGACTTGTACTTACGGCAATCTGTCAGTGTAGTACTCATTGCCTTTTTCCCCCCACCAGTTATGGTGCAGGGTTGTCTGTTTATCAAGTCAGTATTTCTTGCCAGTCTGCATTTAGCAGCTTACACAAGAAAGTAAAGACATACAAGCACCGTGCTTCTTGAATTCATTCAACAGTAATTCTCTTTGAGATAATTGTAATAAGTCATAAAGATCTACTCTATTGTGGCAGAATTCATATATGGAATAAAAGAAGTAGAAATGCACTTTTTTCTCTGAAAACTGATAGAGTTGTTTCAGAATTCCTGTTTCCAGTTTTTCAGAATTCCTGGCTTCTGTTTTTTTGTTTTTTTTTTTTTGGTCTTATGCTCAAACTTGGAATCTCCGTTATACAACAGGGCTTTCCTTCTTTTCTTGTATCCTTTAAGCTTGTCAAGGTAGGATATTTTAGATCAGGAAAGTTTGGGATATATGCAGTTGTGTATATATGTTCATGTAAATTTAGATGTTCAGCTACATGCTATTAATAATGAATGTATGTTTCTTTTTCTTACTCAGTTGCACAGGTTGAGAAATGAGTGTGAAGTGACACTGCATGTGTAATTGTGAGGTAATGGAGCAAAGTGTAACACTTTTGCTGTATTTCTTGGCACTTGTATTTAATTGTAACCATAACAATGAATTTATTAATTTGTTAAGTGCAAAGACTATACTAAAACTTCCTCCCCCATGACTCTGAGGTGCTTTTCCTACTAGGTAACAGTCTTTTTCCAGCTTGTGTTCTACTTGTCTGGTAGAAAGTTCTGACAAATAGGTGCTGGGTGTGTGTGTACATGCATGCACATGTGTTTATTTTACTCTCATTCAGAGCCATTAAGAACTTGATCCCATAAGGTTCTGAGCACTTTTATTTCCTGCTGGCTCTTCAGGGGGAACACCTTGAAGAAAGCATTTGCCCTTGATGATAACACTCACTGCAGAAGGAAGAAAAGTGGGGAGGATGAGGGTGGGGGGGAGATGGGGAGAGTGAGTGAAGGATTGTGTCCAAAAGCACTGAATCCACCATTTTCTTTCTCCCTGCCTGATGTGTTTGCTGCCATTAGATTCATGGCAGCCAACCAGCTGGGAAACAGGACTTCACACAGGCTAATAGGCGTGCACAGCTTTTATCTGCCACTGCCCTCTACTGAATAGAATACAAGGGATGATTTTTCAGATATTTCTGTAATAATTGCAGCTTTGAGGTGTCTGAGATTCCATTAGAACAGATGGTAGAGGTTACGTACTCCTGGACATCTTTAATTTTTTGCAGGAAGTGATATACAGCCTTCTGTCATGTAGTGCAAAGGCGTGGAGCTTGGAGAAAACACTCCTACTAATGTTCAAATCACAACACCATTTAAACCCCTTATATCATGTGCATGTAGAATTAATAGCTCTCAAGTCAATGCATGCAGCGTATGCCTAGCTTTAGGAAATGTCACCAACTCTTGTTACATAAAAAACAAAACAAAACAAAGTGCTAGGCACACTAAGTAGAGCAAAGTTTCATTTTCATGTAATGTTCCAGTTTGTAAGAAATTATTTTAATAAATCAAGAAGAGCAGCAGTTGTAGTTTTAAATTTCTTTGCTTTAGACAGTTCAGGGCAAAAACTGTATCTGTGTTTTTTTGGAGCATAATAGTGATTGAAGCTAAATATGGTCCAGGCTTCTCTCAATTACTGGGGCAAAACTTTTGAGCTGTCTCACTCTTTCATCAGCTTTCCCTTTAACTAAAGCAAGGGACACAGTTTCGTGGTGAAACAACAAAAAGCAGTAAGAGCTTAACAGAGCCCTCCAGGTAACATGAAAGAGTGCCTCAGTCATCCTCTGTCTTGTTACTCTAAACACCAACTGCATTGTCTTGAGTCGTTTTCCCTTGCGGGAACACTTAGCCTTACCAAACACAGCTCAGCCTTACAGGTACATTCCCACCAATTAAAGAGGAGGGGTTCCTCACAAGTGCTGCCAATGCACCCACCTAGCTTGAGCGAGCATTGCCAAGTACAACAAACAGTGCCAAAGTGTGTGGTGGTTTTGGGCTCTGCTCCAACGGGGACCAAGATGAGACACTCAGTCACAACTTAGCCTTTACATAAAGCCAAATCTTTGTATATTCCCCTGGATTATACTTGGAGCCATTCTCATAATGTAAGGTATAACTGGGCGGCTTCTGGCCTCATCTGCTGGCAGAGCTCCAGCCTGGGAGAGACTGGGCAGTGGTGCATGCTTTGGGTTGAGGCTTAGTTTGGGGCTTACCAGTTAGGTTGGCAAGTCTAGTTTGTGGCTATCAAAATTGAGATTCTCTCAAGTTTTTCGGCTGCGAAGCATATGAATTTGGGGCCTTGCAAAACACCAGCCTCCCAGAAGAGAGAAAATAGGTACCTTCCAGTCTTGGATCTAACAAAGAACTGAGGGTGGGGTTTGGATGAAGGTTCAGATCTGTATTCTCTGTTTAGTTTCAGTATTGTGGTTTTGGACCATCAGTAGTGGTAACATACAAATGATTTTTCACTCTAAAGAGCACAGTAAAATGTTATTATACTTGTTAATCTTCTTTTTTATATCTTGCCAAGTGAGGACTGCTACACTGCAGCTGGTATAGTGGAGGTGCCTGTGTTTTTGCCACTCTTTGTTCACAGGGGAATGAGGACAGTTTTCTGTACACAGTATTCTGCCTTTCCCTTAAAACATCTGAGTCACACAGCTGTTTCCCAGTTAAATCACAGACTCAATCTCACTGTACATTAAGTTGTGTTATGCAACACAGGCTGGCAAACTTGTCCACTGATACAAACTGCTCAGAGGAATCTGAAGATGGACAAAATCCCATTCCTCTCAAGGGTTCGCTCTTCTTTATGTCAGTGACACTTCCATTATTAAGCCCCTGCCCTGATTTGCAAGAGGTTTGGTTACCACAGGCTCTGCCAAAGACTGCTTTAAAATCTCCTTAAACCTCTGCAACAGAGCCCAGAGTAAAAGATGTTCCCATGTGCACACCATGACACCTCAGGCTCCCACAGCTGTGAACCTGCCTTGCCAGGGCTCTCTTAGTGCTGCTGCCACTGCATTTGGACCCCCAACAAAGAGGAAGGCAGTGGGTGCTTTCCACTGCTGCTGCCTCTCCCTGCTTTGCTGGCAGAGGCCGCGTGTCCTGGTTTACATTGGCAGAAGCCAGCATAGCTCAGGGATGAATTTAGCCCTTGGCACTCCTTAGAGAGCTGACTCAGATGACTGCACTTGAAAACTACAAGCTGGTCTCTTATTTAATTCTCCTGAATGTCCAGATTTTATTATTTTAAATTCTTGCAAAGCTGTTTTTAGTGTTTAGTGGGACAGCCTTGCTGTTTGACTCCCTGGGCTGTCCTGTAGTTATTATAAGAATATAGTAGTAATAGTTTTCACCTATATAGCACCTTATCCCAAAGGATCTCAAGTTCTTCACAGAAAATCAATCCAACCTGATCAGTGGGCTGGGTGATAGGTAATATCCATTATTTTTTATATGAGAAAAGTATGGAAATTTTAGGTGGTGTGCTCAAAAGTGCACAGCAGATGAATTTCAGAAGTGAGATAGAAGGTAGATACCACAGTTCCTTCCTCTGAAATCCATAGGCAAAAGGAGAACCTCTGGATTTCTTTTCTTCTGCCAGCTGCTTGACTCACATTCAGGCACAACTAGATCAGTTTGTGCCTTGGACTTTTTTTAAATGGATTGATTATCTCTGAATTTCAGCTCATATTCTGAATTGAGTGTCCTTCTGGTCTTTGCTTTGAGGGGCAAAGCTTGAAAATGTGTCCTGAGTATAGATTTGGAAGGTATGGTCGTTTCCATAGCAGCGATTCATAGGCAGCAGCTCTGGAACATACCTGCACTGCTCAGGGTGCTGCTGGCAGTGTCCAGCGCTACTGAGGGCTTGATCCACAAAATCCGGCACTGGGAAGGAGTGGTTGGAATTCAGCCAGCCTGTCTGAACAGATACCCTGTATCTGCTGTGTGTGTATTAGTTGGGGGTCTCAGAAACAACAAAGGAACCCCTGCTGACAAATCTACAGCAGAAAAGGAATCCTCAGTTAAGTACAAATACCCATAAGTATAAACTTGGGAAGACTTTGTTGTCCCAGCTAGGTGCCAGTGTCACATTGTATGCATGTTTTGGGAGGATTATATGTTACTTGTTAGGAGGTGTCTTTTCAGCAACCAAATGTTATCTGTGCCTGGGTCTCCACAGAAACGGAGACTCCTTGCACCGTTTCTGCTCACTTGCAGTTTTGTAGCATGCAGCACATTCCTTAGATTTTGAGGCAGAAAAACTGGAGTTTGTCTTTCATACTGTGTGAATTCTTTGGCTTTGGAGAGAGCTCTAGACAAAGACAGGAGGAAAAAGAGGTTTGCTTCAGAAACACAATTCTGCTGTCCTTGTTGCCATTTCCCCATGAAACTGGCTCCTGCCAACTCCGCATCTGATGCACAATTTATATCGGAAGCAGAATTGGTTGGGGCAAGTTTGTGACTGTAGCTGGCATTTCTGTCATGCCTTGTGCTGAATGCACAGCCTCTCCCTGCATCCCGGGTGTCTGAGCACATTAGGAGCATTGAGGGAGGAGGGCCTCGGCAGGGAGTGCCGGAGGGGGAAAGCTGTAGGCACACAACTGCACAGCCTTAGCGAGCAGAGTTCGCTGTTGCTGCTCTTGTACAACACCTTGTTAAAACTGTGGGTGACGTGCCTGAGAGACACCATTGGCTAATACAATCTATGAGTTAAATCTAGCTACTAATGTGAGATTTCTGTGAAGCTACAGAAGTTCTTGTCTAAATTGGTCTTGCATGCAACGTGCAAGCATAGCAACTTCTTAAAAAATCTTGAAACTAAAATCACTGGCTTAGTTTGCAGTGTAGGGACTCCATTAATTGTTCTAATAATATTTGACTGTAGAATTACCCTGCTATTCAGTAGTGCTTGGGTTTGTTTCTTAATCCAATCACCTTGTGATTGTTCTTTAAGCTTTCCCTTTCCTTTTCTATTCTTAACATGCAATTAAAATTAAACTCTTCTATATTATTACTGTAAATAACATGGAAGAGAGGAACATACTTTTCAAATGTCATTGCTTTGCTGACTCCTGTTAGCTGAACTGTATTGCTTTAATAATTTCGTTGATTTCATTGAACTATGACAGCACATGGCTTTTCCCCTTACTAGTAGAATAAGTAAATGTTCAGTAATAAATAGATCTAATTGTTTTATCACTGACATAAAGATGGGGTTTGCTCTCATTTTTACTAGCCATGCAGGTCTCTTTGCTACATTTACTGAAGAAGACAGAAATAGGTACAGGGAAGCTGCTAAGCTACAGAAATCTTTCCTTTCTGGAAATGTCCAGGTTTCTGCCACAATTATTTCTTAGTATTAAATATAATATGTAATAAAAAAGCCCAAATTATTTTGGGGGAAAAGATGCTTTCAAAACAGAATTTCCATTCAAGCTAAGTGATTAATTCCAACTTTTCAATGAGGCTGTCTAATGTTGTGCTGCTAAAACATTTGGTTTAAACTAAGTTCCACTAAAAGTCTTGTGTTTAGAAAGTTTTTGATACTTCTGCGACCTGCTTTAGAAACTTACTGAAAAGTTTCTGTAATTCTAAATTACAGAATTCTATTGCTCATGAAGTTTGAACAAATGACAGTAGCTGGATCCTAGGCAGGCCATGCTGCCAAACTGCATAAATGGCTTCTGAGCCCAATAAGCCGTGACTTGGACCTCCGTGGGCTTTGGAGCAGGCTCTTTATGTGTCTTAGTTCAGGGCAGCAAAGCCTTTGCAAACCTCTGAATGGGCTTCTGTAAAGATGGGTGTACACTACGAAGCTGGCCAGATGCTGTGATTTTTGTGATATGGGTAAATCTGGGATAAATTAAGGTGGAGTAGTCAAAATACCTTTATACAGTTGCCAAGCTTTCAAAAGTGAAAGGCTGCCACTAAGCCACAAGACCCTTACCACAAGCAGAACCATGCCTACTGTAACTGTTATTTAAATGATTGCAGTGGGAGGCATCTCTTAATAACCATATTAGTACAGAGTTGCTTAATGACTTCACAGGCAAATAGATAATTAAACCATTAAACGCTATGGAACTGAGAACCAGCTCCCCAGCGAACTTGGAAGTTGTCTGTCTTCTTAATGGACTGTGAAAGCCAAGCCGGGGTTTGAATCACAATGTGAAGTGAAAGGAATCATTGGAGAATATAGATCTAGAGTCTTCAGCTAGAGCCATTCTCCTGATTAGTCAGGTTTGAGTTATCTGCTTTGTAAACATACCTGTAGATACTTACACAAGAACAATGAATTTCCATCAAGTCTTGCACTATGAAGGGGCTTCTGTCTATATAGTGGCTGTCTATATAGTGGCTTCTGTCTCTGGTTTCATGGGAGAATAATATGGAGTTCAATGAGAAGATACTGTGAGAGAGAATTCTAGTGGAGTCCTACTTCTGCTATTATGGACACAAGAGTTCTAATACTGCAGAGTTTTTGTAGTTTTTATATTGCCTGCATTTGTATTTTGAGATCAGGCAAAAACTGTGTTCTGAAACTGGCCCACTGGAAGGAAAGATGGGGGTGTCTGTGTGTGGGACACTGAGAATAGGAAAAGATGGAGACTTCAGTGAGGTCTCCAGTACTCCCTGGAACTTCAGACACTTTATCTTGTAAACTTCAAGAACACAGATAGCAAGAAGAGTGGCAAATGGCATAAATCTCAGATTGCAAGACTTGCAGTAGTAGGGATTTTGTAAGAGAACAAGCCACAGATTTGATCATGTCATTGGAATACATATTATTTAATAGCACATTTCTGTTCTAATATATACATGCATCTTTCTTTGCAGGCTGAAATTGAGCATTTTGATACAGAGCTTTAGCAGACCACAGTGTTTGTAAGATTAAAAGACAAGGTCATCAGGCCATAGGGCATCTTCAGTTTCATCCTCTGAAAATAGATGGGTGTATTAAAAAGTTGTAGAAGGACTTTTATCAGTGAGTAAATTTTACTTCTGTAACAAGGCTTTTATTTCTTGCCACTTGTTTTTATTAGATACTTCAGTTTTCAAATAACATTAAAAAGAAAAGGCATCTGAAAAGGTCCCTTGCCTGTAGCAGGAAGCATAATCTCCCCATTTCTCTTTCTCTCTCCTTCTCTCTCTCTCATTATATGCTGGCATGAACACTCTGACATTGCTAATTGCCTCCACATTACACTGGCTGAATTCCAACAGTAGTGGCATAAAAATTAATGAACAAGACAGAGCTCACACATAAGGAACATATGGTGCAATAGCGGTCAATTGCATTCGAGTTTAAAATAATGTCTTGAGAGAATCATGATCAAAGCAGTTTCACAAAATGAAAAGGGCCAGATTCTACTTGTGCTATGTATCTATGCTACCTCACTGTCCTCACTGAGAGTGTGAATGTGCACAAGGAGATTCCCCAAACTGTAAACAAAGAATGCCAAAAACTTGTTTCATTTGCAAATGTAGTAGGAATTTCCCCCACTATGTGAAAAAGAGTGTAAGCTGATTTTCTGCTGGGGAGCAAAGCTAGGGAAAAAATGTTCTTTGAAACAGAGAGAATTCTTCAAAGATGTTATCACTGCCTCTGCTAACAGTGCCTTCACAGTGCAAGCTATGCAGTTTACAGAAAGGTGACACAGTTATTTCCCATTATCCTAAAATGTGCAATTTAAAGTTAACACAAGTTAGTTTTATCTGTGTATATGCTTCTCGCAAAATCCAGATTTCAGGGCAATTAAGATAGTGTTAATACATGGTACTCTCAAGATTCTTTCAAGTTGAAAGCTTGCTGAAGATTAATGTTAAAATTCAGGTTTTATTCTCTTGCCAAAGTACATGCTAGGTAACCTCTTGTTAATACTAATGGGAGTTAAATATTTGCACTCAGATGAAAATAGACCCCAGATATGATACAAACTGCTTGTATTACATAATATAAATAAGCACTGCTTGTTTAATAGCTTTTACTGCCCTACTGTAGAACAAACTGTTACAATAGTATTACAAGCTCTTACAGTATAAATTATTGGTTTTTATTATGCTGGTGATTTCCTATCATGTTCTTTGTCTCGTGAGATTTGAACACTAACTTTAAGTTATATGGGACAAGTCCTACAAGGGTTTAATGAATGACCCAAATAAATCACTGTATCAGTGCAGAGTTCATATACATGGAAAGGAGCTTTTTATCACTTCAGTGCCTGTTTCCTCAGCCAGAGGAGGTACTTCAGCCCATTCCCCAGGTTAGAGCAGCCTGGGTGTTGCCCAAACTGAAATGTGGCTGCAGATGGCCCTGCTGGGTCACTACAGCCACTGGAGAGAGCTGGAATGCAGAAATGCTCAAGCCAGTCCCCAATATGCCTCTTGCTACTCTGCAGGAATTTCCTTGGGGCTAGCTCACTCTGGCTCATAGCCATTTCTGCTTTAACTCCTAGCAGGATAAAAAAAGAGCTAGGACAGCTTATTTGGGGCACTGGGATTGAATGGTAGAGAGTTTATTTTACCTGTCTGGATATGAGTCTTACCTGTATTTGAATTTTTCTCTGCTACTTAAAGGAAGTGTTTCTCAAAGAATTACTGAGCTCTCCTTTTGGTAATCTAGTCCTGAAGCAATAATTGCTTCTCATCTGGATTCTTAGAATATGATATGATGTTGATTTCAGTTGAGGTTTATTTACTTATTTGAAGCTTAAAAAAATAGTTGATTTTAAATGTTGACCACAGTTTTGGGTTTTGCTTAAGAGACACTACAAATTATATTTTAAAGGAAAAATCATGCAATAGCTGAGAGCTGAGTTCAGTGCAATGTAATGGCTTCAGCATAACCCTTCACATTTACAATGCAATTAGGTGCTATTCTCCCACAATTAATGGGCCAAATGACACTCCCACTTACTATAATAAGCTTCCTGATATGAATCTAAGATAACTGAGATTGATACCGAGACTTATGGAAATGCCCTGTTCTGCAGAGATGCAACAGGGAGAGAAAAGCACCTGCTGAGTTGCTGTTTCTGCTGCTCTTACCACAAGCTGCTTTTGGCCCACCGTGTCTTGGTCTATACATGTGGAAGCAGCCTCTCTCTCTTCTCTCCCTTTTCATAAAAAGAAGGCAAAGGGTACCAGATGGCATGTGTTACAGAGCTTTTCCTTCTAGCACAGAATTTATTTCCAAGATGTGGAATTGTGAGGATTCCTTTAGTCATCCCCCCAGAGTCACAGGTTTGGTATCTCGCCAATGGCATGTAATACACTTCCTGGCATGCTGCAGGAGAAGTAAAATTAGTTCAGAACTTCACTTTGCTGTTGCGGCTTTTTTTTTCCTGTGCTATTTGAACATGCCTGGAAAAGGATCAGTGTTTAAGATTTAGTAACCATTTCATTTCTGAGTGGGCCATAGCCTCTCAGCCTGGTTGTAGACTTGGACAGTTGTCAAAATCTGTGAACACGGAGTCCTGTTGATTAATGCCACATGCAAGTATCTCTCGTGCTTTGTTCTGTTTCCTTGGTATGGACTAAAATATTGAGAGATAACTGGAAGTGACCTTTAAAAAAATCTTTCATTGTAGCTTTTCTTACAAAAATTTTACTGATAAAATTTAATTTTCAGGAGTGGGGGCTTCCAGTTTAGTGTTCAGGGTTGCTTTTGTAGACAAAAAAAAAAAAAAAAAAAAATTAGAAAATTCAAGTAAGTGTTGTAGGTTGTTTCCCTTAACTTTTTCAAGCAAATTTAAAGCTACATGAAAAAAATCCTCATCAAATAGTTATTACAACTCAATGATTATTATATACAAATAGATAAGTGATTATTATATACTAGTAGATATTTGTCTGGTTTGCAAATTGAGGTGTGCAATTTCACAAGTTGAGTGTCAAAAGAAAGTTTATCTCAAGGGCCTTCAGCAAAAAACTGATATTGGGACATCACAACTAAATTCTTTGGAATTTGCTTGCTTTCTTGTCTTTCCATTAGACAAAACTTTTAGTTATGTTATGGGTATGAGTATTTGTTTAATATTATGAGGAAAACTATTTGTTTCTTTTTTTTTTGTTATTCCTCATACACATTCTCATTTTATGGTGTGCTTCACTGTTATCTCAAGAACAATACACATCACACTGTATGTGGGTAGTTAAGGGCATGTTTATATGAAAAAGGAGATTGTTTCTGTCTTGCCATAATCCGTGTTTGTACAATTCTTTCAATGTCTTTTAATTGTTTTGAACTCTAAAATGAAATGACTTCTAGATAAAATGAGCTTTCAGCTCTCTCCTTTTGTGACAGATTCCAGAGCATCTCCACCTCAAGGCACGTTTGGTCACCATTTTGCCTTTGTGACCCTTTCTAACCTGTACCACTCAGCAGGCTAGCACTAATGTCAGTACTGTTTACTTGGGCAAGACTGATAGCATCCAGGTGGAGTTTCCAGTCCTCTTTTTTTTTTTCCTTTTTTTTCCCCCCCCTCTTTTCTTTATGCAACCATGGAATACATGCCCTAACCAAAGAGTCAAGCAGCAGAGAGTTTTGCAGATCTGCCAGGTTTTTACTTTACAAATTAGTTAACATTGTCATTTTCTTTTGCACAAATACAGGACAAAACCTCCACTCAGTGGGAAATAGAATGGTTTAACAAACTTCAGTGGTGTTATACCACTCTGAGGTGTACTAAGGATCTGGCTTGTAAATCTGAATTTTTCCCTTTATTTGACCTTTTCTAAATACATTTTCTTTGTACTTTGTGGTCAGCTTGTAGTCCTCACTTCTCACTGGAATACTGACACCAGCACGCTTCATTGAGTTAGTCACTTGTATGCTGGTGTACTGACACCAGTTACTCAAATGCCTTTTCCCTGCTTTTGTTTCATTATTTCATCTAGATGAACAAGGTTGTTCAAATTAGTGTAAATCAGTCCACTTCCTTGACAGCTGAAAGTTGCACGTTCTCTGAATTTAAGACTGGAGTGTAATTGTTGGCAGTTAACAATAGATCATTAGAAATACTCTGAAAGTATCCACAAGTAAACTGTAAAAGCAGCGTGACTGATCAGAATCCTACTGCGTGCTGCAGCAGCGCCTGTCAGGCAGCGAGTGCCTGCCTTCCTCTGCAGCATCAGCTCCTCCAGCCAGCATAAAAGCAGGGTGGGAAAAGTCCCCGGTCACGTCTTTGGGGACCAACCTCTGCAAAGAGCTTAAATACCATTAGTGTGGCAAACTGTGCCGGGTACTTCTCATAGCCAAGTACAGGAAGTGCAGTATAACCCCGGTGCTCAGCTGAGGTTACATTTCTTTAATGCACCGAGATCAGGAGCCTGCCACTGGAATGCGGCAGGAGGCTCCATCCTTTGGCTGCAGCGCTAGTGGTCTTACCTCATTTCCAGATAACAGCTAATGTGGTGGTGGCTGCTTCTCCAAACCTTTAACTGGAGCTCCGTGTTGATACCTGTGTAGGTTCCTGGAGGAGATGAATAGATACAGTCCACTGAATTTCAGAGAGAAGTTACTGAATTAATTATTTACCCATTGAAAAAAAAAAAAAAAAGGATTTGCCGACAGGTGCAAGTCTCTAAAGACGAATCTTTGTAAACATATTCTACTTCCTCCCCTTTGGTCTTGAAAGTGATTTCCTGATTGCAGGAGTGGTGTGCAGGACTCCTTCTTTCTGTGCTCATCCATTAGTGCTGCAGCATCTTTGTAACTCTGCCACTGAGGGTTTGTGCACCGATGACCTAATGCTGAGATGTTAAAGCTAAACAAAGAACCCCAAAAATAATAATTTGCAGTTCTCCAGTTTTAAACTTAAAGGAAAATGTCTGAATTTGTTTCTGATAAGAATTGCAGAGCTGTTTTACACATAGGTCAGTCTTTCATTGTCTGTTCTACATTAGCTTGGTGATCAGTCTGTTTAAAAGCTGAAGTTCCCTGCAACAGAAGAAAAAACCCTGTTTAGTGTGCCTATTTTCTTGTGAAAGTTAGTCACATGTGCTTTCGCTACATTTATGGCAGTTGATTGAAATGCAGAGCAGGAAATAATTTGTAAGGTTTGTAGCATTTGTGGACTTGTTATAAAATACCTATTCAAGAAAATAGTCAAGATTTAAGTCTCAAACTTAAATTTATTTACCACAAAATAACACTGTCTTATTATTACTTACTGTGTAAGTGCACAGTCACTCTTGCTTTTATTACTGATAACATACTAGGAGCTAATTTCAAATAAGTTTGAGAGGCAATTTAAACTAAGAAATCTGAAGTTTTATACTATTATCTTGGTCTGGTAGTGTTTTCTTCTGTATGTCTGGAGGCAAGAGAGAAAGAAGGGAGAAAAGATGATGCTTACTGAAGCTAATCTTCCTAGGCCCCATGTATCAACATTTCTGTAGAGTCCTGTGCAGAACTAGGCAGAATATCTGCTTTAGGCTCCTGCTTTGAAACACCCACAGAAGGAGCCTCTCCCTCTGCCCTGAAGATAGAGGAAGCCTGGACAGAATAAACTTGCAGAATATCATCTTCTGATGCTTACTAATTGTTAAAGAAGTCAGGAAACTGTTGTCCTAAAAAAAGCTTACTCAAGTTGCATTCATTTGAATGTACAGTTTCCAAAACTTTACAAGCAGTTAAGTGATGGCACAACAGCACGAGGCTGACTGGCTCTGAAACAGCCCTTGGTGCAGCCCAGGGTATTTCTTGCTTCTGCAATAGGGCAGAACCCTGCAGAGGCAGTAGGGTGGAGTTGAGGTATCCCTGCCTGTAGTCACACAATTGCCTGGCAGAAGGTTGGGAATATGGTTGCAAGTGAGCATTCAGCCCATTAGGCCAAATTGTTTGGACAACTGTCTAATAAATAGGTATAAGTCCAAAGGTATTTGAGCTTAAACTTGCATTAAAAAAAATCTTCCTTTGTTATGTGGAGAACCATACCAAAAGTTTTGTAGTTGACTGCTGCTGAGGTGAGTTACATTTTCATATATAAAATGGATTCAGACAATGTTTCTGCAAAAGTTAGGTAGTTTACTTGCAATGCTAAAATGGACATTTGCTCAAAAGAGAAGACATGTCTGGATTCATTGCTACTTCAGAAACTTTAAAAAAAAAAAATAAAAAGAAAAAAATTTAAATTACACCAATAAAAAGGTCTTGCATCATGCCTAAGGTCATTAGCATCTGGCTTTGGGAAGCTGCCAAAGGGAATGAATTTCAAAGACTGAGACTATTAGCTGAGAGCCTGCCAGTCCCAGGAGGTCTTACCTCAGTCTTAGAGCAAGAGCTTCCTGGCAGATCTTAATAGCTGTGACAGTACTTTGAGTGCAAGGATATCACTTAGGAGTGAGTCTAGAACTACACAGGACTTGGAAGAAACTTGCATAACACAGTGAATGGCTCCAGGAAGCCACCCGAGCCCAGCAACTGGGCCATGTGCAGGTGTTGCCTGCTCACAGAGGTTCTCTCTGCTCCAGGGGAAAACAGATGCTTTTCTGCACCTGCTCTACTTTCAGCCCAGCTCAGAGGAATGCACTGCATTAATCTTGTACAGAGGTGACCAAGGCAAGGTGAATCGGCAGGGTCTCTTCCCCAGCCATGAGCAGGCAGCTCTCAAGATGAGCACTGCTGTATATAAACCCTCAAGCCAAGAATAGGCAGTGCATATGTATAGCAGGCACTGCTCCTGCTCAGTCCTCCAAATACTTCTCCAGCCAAAAACCCCAGTCTCTTCCAGCTAACCTGAAATGAGTCACAGTCAGGTTGTTTCATAAAGTCCCCTGTCTTTGTCAGGCACTGAGGAATGGATCTAGGGTTGCACGTTACCTGCCTGTTAATGTGACACTGCAGATCAAAATGTGCCTATCCCTTCCAGCAGCCTTTAACACACACACTAGGGAGGTCAGAGGAATCCAGGCTCTTCTGGGGTACAAACAGCTGCCCAAGGGTGTGCTTTGGAGCACATACATCCATTTTAAAAGGGGAGTGTGTGTGTGTCTGTCTATGCGTTTTAGCACATACACAAAACCAGAAAGAGCTTGGGCTGAGGCATGCAGGAAGTGAACTACTAAAAAACCCCAAGAAATAAACTCCCCAAATAAATAAATGAAGCAAACCTGCAAGTCAAATACATCATTGTAATTCCTTTCCTTCAGTGCTTTGTGTCCCTTTTCCAGTGTACTTCTCTAGCCAGTGTCAGTTACTGTCTGCAGACATTAAAAAGCTGATGGTCTCACCATGTTACTGATGCAAGTGTGTCACTGATGGTAAAAGGAATGAGCATAAGCACAAAGGTTTATCAAAACCTGCCTTGCTTTACTTTCAAGTTCACCCTCCTGTTTTTCACACCTATTCTTGACAGATCATTGGCAATCCAGGTGTAATAAAAATAAGTGCCTAAAATCACTTGCAAGGCTATGTAAGTGTACAAACATGAGACATTTGTTCCAGTAGTGTATTGATGTTGCAGTACACAGAGATGAAATATATCTTCTTCAAATAAAAACCACTGTTCCACAGAGAACCTGTGGCTCATCACAGATCATTGCACAGCAGAATGAATTTTACAAAACATAGTGCAGGTAACTCTAAAATGGGATGGATTACTGACTTCTTTAACCTCAGTAATAATGACTGGTCTCAGTTCAGTTCCCATATAGCTTCATTTTTGTTCTCACATTGCTAAAACTGGCATCTTTTTTCTTGGAATTTTTTTTTCTGACAAATGGAATCCTGTTCAACAGGATCAGGGAAAACAAGGATTTGAGTGAGCTGTGAAAAGAAAACATGTTTTTCTTATAGTTGGCTCTCCAGGGCAAGATTTGGGTGGTAGATGGGACAGAGCAGGAAAGTATGAACTGTCTGTGTGATGCCTTTCCTCAATAGCTAAAATAAGACATAATTTAAAATATCTGCCTGTGCTATCACAGACCCTGTGGATTTTGCTATATGAACAGCCAGAGAATTTTTTTGCAAGAAGTAGAGAAAAACTTCTTCATAGTGTTTAGGTTTGCTGAGTTGGGTTTTAATTGCAGGTTCAGTGATGTCCTTTGTGCTTTTTCATCTGTAAAATAAAAATTTAAAAGTAACACACAAGTCAGCTAAGTATTTTAAAAATGTTAGCAATGTTTGTGCTTAAATTTAACTTTAAAGAAACCATCTGAATCTGAAATAAAATATTTTTGACAAAGACTAAGCAGTATGATCCAAAATAAATTTATGATGAGCTGCTCAAATATCTTTTCCAAAGTGTAATTGGAAAATAACTTTTCCCTCTTTTTGCTGTCAATATTAAGTCTAGTTCATTGCTCTTGAAAACATAATTATTATAATTTTGTTTAATCTGAAATACTGATAGGCAAGTTAAAAGGACATCAGTGCCCATGCCACTCCTGTTGTGGCTGCTTGGGGCCAGGTACTGGCTTTGCTAATTGGGTGCATTTTTGCCTAAGGCAGCATAGCAGGATGCCAGACCCTGTGTCCCTTCCATGTTCCCTCCATGTGCGTCCTGGTAAAGTGCTTGATTTCAGAGAGGGGGTGCAAGTGCTCTTTGGTATGCATCTCTTTCTTTTCCCAACATCACTGTTACTTTATCGGCTCCTTTATTTATCAGTCATGTTTCAAAGTCCAGCTGAGTGTTCAGAGCTTGGTAATTTCTAGTCCTGGGTATGGTTGTTAGACACTTGAGAATTTTAAACTGCAGGTCTTTGGTAAACACTTGTTTCAAATTGCATTTATTTAGTAGAGAGATAATAAAGCAAGTATCTTCTGTACTTGGTCACAAATGTTGGTTACATAGGCTCCTTGGGCCAGTTTTTCTCATTAACTGGCTAGGTGTGATGCAGCACTTAAATTGTTCCATAAAATAAGCAGCATGTTCCATTGCTAATGGCTGGACTGTATAGAGCAGTTTCTAATTAGGCTTAAGAAGTTCCAAATACTGGCATTGTCACAAAGTGGCTTTCCAGCTACTTACTTACATCACAAAATCTGTATATGAAAGTAGCTTGCATCTCCCCTTCCTTGCAAACATGTGTTTCTCATTCTGTGAGGCAGACACTTCACAATGAATGTCATCCAGGGTACTTTGGAGAAAGCATCTTGATAAACAGAATATGAGATTTCTATGGCTAGAAATTAGTTTTTACAGCTTTCTAAGGAAGCCTATTTTTTACATAGACATATTGTAAGGGCTCTTCTGTTTCTCTTTACTGGCCACCGTATTATGGTTCAGCACAAAGACACTTTTTTCTAAGTGTATGGAGGAAGAGTAAAGGCAACTATGACTACACCTATACTGTGCTGGTTTTATAAGCAGCAGTTGCCCCTCACTTCCTGAAATGGAGATCTGGAGAAAGAGCTATCCTTGGGAAGAGGATGAAGACACAAAACTAACTGAATGGCTGATTTTGGGTCAGTCACAAATATATCAGATGGGTAAAAGGAGATAATGCTTACAGTGAGGATTGTGATGTTTTATTGATGGGATTTTTTATATCAAAATGTGTTGAAATTACTTGAAAAGAATGGTGTCAGAGGTATATGGAATTTATTACAGATTCGGTATAAATTGTGTTTGTGGGAACTAAACAGATTTATAGCGATGAGTATTTTAATGTATTCAGAGGTATATAAAAGGGTGCCTCTTTAGTTGTATTTCTTTACTATAGAAAAAAAAAGTGATCACAGCAAGTATTTAATTTCTATTTGAAATTGCAACTATTTTTTTAATAGAGGTTGTGCTGACAATACCACAGCCTCATTTTGGCATGAGGGATTTCAGAAGAAGATAGCACTACTCGGGCTGAATTTAGTGTTTCTTTCAGGTTTTTGTCTGTGGAGTTTTAGTGCTCCTTTAATCAGAAGTCACAGAGGCTGGTTGCCAGCTGCATCTCCTGTTTGTGGAAGAGACAGTTCAAAAAGAATATTCTCTTAATAATCTGTTGGACAAGGAGCTTATGTTAGAGCCATATCTGGGTGAAGAGTTTAACGCAGAAAAAATTTATGACAGGCTGGGGGCTTTAGAGCAAAGCATGTGGCTGGACTAATAAAAATGTCTCACAGTTACTGCTGGAGGGCTTGATCCCGCTTCTCTTCAAGCAAGCGACACAAGTCATGTTGGCTGTGCAAAGGCAGGATAAAGTCTTTCAGCTTGTGGACACCCTCAGCAGGAGGGGACACCTGTCCCAGCCTCTGAAAAAGGCATCAAAAGTAATCCTGAGCTGCCATTAACCCCATGCTGCTCCAGTAGGGGCTGTTGCAGGGTAGCAGCCTTTGCATCCTATGGGGCGGTGACCATTCAGTTCTTCTCTCTGGGAGCCCCAGGCTCCTTCTTACCAACACTGTATGGTTTATTTTAACACTAGGACAACATAAAAGAGAAAAGGAGGTTTGTGAAAAGTCACACAAACCGTGTGTGTGTTTAGTATACCTGAAGGCTTGTTACTTCCTTGTGGTAATCCTGCCAGGCCTCCTCCTTCAATCGCTTCTGTGTCGGTCTGGCAGTCAGCTTCCTGCAGATATTTTACCCCAAACCCCTGCTCCAAAAGAGACTTCTGTTTTACACCTGCCACCCTTCTTATAATTGTATGATTTCGCACCTTGTTCTAGCCCTGGCACTCCTCCAAGCAGTTCCCAAATGTGCACTAAAGAGTGGTTGGTCTTGAAGCACTTTTCTTCTTTTCCACTTTTTATGCTATGCATACTTCCCTATTATTTTAAACCACCGTATTAATGGAGGGAAAGCCCAGGTAACCAGTCCAGAGCTTCAAAGTTATTAACAGGGCAGCTCTGGTTTCACCCTAAAATAAGCTTGTGCTTGCTCAAATGCATTTCAAGAAGCATCAGTGATAAAATTTAAGGGACTCAGTACCCAATGCAATACTTAATACACATCAGCATTGTGTTTCTTGAATTGCTTCTCTCTGTTGCAACACTCAAACATTCCCACAAGTTACATACTTCCCAAAGCTGCTAGCTGTCTGTGGCATCCTAGCCACTTTTACTAAGTCTAGTGTCCAGATCACCCAGATAGATACAGCCTGAGCTGACAGTTCAGCTCCAGTCTGAACACACTTAAGGTCATAATTTCTAGTATGCAAATCTATTAATGCTGCCTAAATACGGGGTAGGAGAGGTTCTGTTTTTTCTATACAGTCTCCTGTCGGAAAGCTGAGACAGGGATTGGCAGAAGGAGGAAAAGGGCTGGAAAGCCTGTAAGCAGAGAAGGGCTCTGTGCTGGAAGTCTGCTCTGTATCCTGGGTTCAGAGGAAGGCAAAGTGGTGAGGAGATGAGAGGAGGGGAACTGCGGAGGCTGCCTGGGCAATGGGGCAAGGCAGCATTGGAAAATAAATGAGAGCTCATGGCAGATGCCAGTTCCTCAGCCAGCTATTCTTGGCAATGAATAAAAAGCTTAAAGCAAGGCAAAGTTATATTTATTTATATATGTGTGTATGTATATGTATGTACGTATTTTATTTTTTAAAGGTTTCTCTTATTTCCAGGTTTTAAATTATTTCAGACGCTGCCTCAATTGGAGGTGCCACAATAACTCAAAGCTTCACAGAGACAAATCTATTATAGCTTATATCACAGGAATGCCCAGAGGCCTCTTGTAGGGACAAAGCCCCATTGTGTCAGATGTTATGGAAACATCATGTATATCTTTGATTTATAGTGGATTTTGAAGCACCCTTAATAGTTTAGTATTTTTCTCCATCAGTAAGTTTCAGTTTTCATGCTTTGAAAGGGGCTTTGAAAGGGCTTTTCTACATTTGGGTAAAAATGTCTATAGATCACTGCATCCACCTCTGCATAAAATTTCTATATACCACTATTGACAAATACCAACAGTAGGCAGTAAAACTAGACATAAGTGATTCTGAAAATGTATCACAGTGGTAGATATGAACAGTAACTGTAAAAAGAGTTGGAAAATGAGAATTTTTCTTTTTTTGTGAAGTAATCTTAGAATTGAAACTTCCCTTTGCTAGCAAAGTATTTAGATATTCTGTGACCAAAAATGAAGGAGGCAGAAATACAATGGAAACACTGAAGGATCTTTTGGAAAAACTCGGTGTGACATTTCCAGTTAAGTATTGTCAGTTTTATTTTTTCCCCAGTAGCAGTAGGATTTGTCCAATCTGTTGCTAAGCTGGTTTTTTGGATATGATAATCTAACAGACACTAGGTTGACTGTACAGTATAAAGTTGTCCTATTGAGCATGCCAATGGTGGGGATGGTTAGTTGCACAATTTAGCAACAAGCTCTGTAAATAATCTTTGGAGGCCACTAGGATTGTTAATTTATTTTAACAAGTGCTTCTGCAGTTACAGCTTTGACCAGGAATGGTAGCTTTATTCCATATGTGAATACAGTAACTTTGAATTTGTTCAGCCTAATAAAATAGCATCTGCTATGCACAAATGTTGGAAGATACTTGGACTGTGACCGCATAAGGTGATGGTTTGTGTTAGCCAGAGTTCCAACATTTTTGTTAATGCCACTCACATCATCAAGGCATATCCAAAGCTACCACCAAGTAGCCAGGCAGCTTTCTCTGCAAGTTTCTCACATATTATCCTTCTGCACTCCATTTCTAAAGTCTTATCTCCCTTGTCCATAGCCAAAAGCTACTAACTTGGAACAAAGTTCAATCATGACCCAAACATAATGAAGAAGGAGAAATCACAAAAGATGGAGTTAATGGCTGCGGCTACCGCTGTGGATCCTTTTGCCACAGGCTCTGAAAGTCTGGAAAATTAATCAAAGTTCAATCAAGGATGTATGATATTGCGGCTGCTGCTGCAGCAGTGTCTGGTGTCACCTGGGAGCTGTCCATTAAAAACAGCTCACTGCAAACCGTCCTGCTATCGATGTGCTATCCCGCTTGGAGGGGGTGGTCAGATGCTACTCCAGGACATTGCTGTGCCTTCTGCTTTCACTCCTGGGTAAACTTCAGAAGTTTAACACATATCCTAGACATAAAAAGAACAGGCACATGTCTGGAGTAAGTTAGTAAAAGAGGCAGCTTTGAAGAAATCTACTGATGGAGGATGGGTAACGCTTTCAAGGAAGTTTTCTTGGAATGTCACTGTAAAATAGGAACTGAATTTTTCTCCCAGTCAATTAGAATGGTATGTAGATGGGAAGAGAACTGAGAATCAAGGTTTTGATTCAAGCATACAGCTGTAAGAAAAGTCTTCAGCAGAGTGGGAAACCTGGTAAATAAGCCTCTATGGCAGGCATGGATTATTATAGAAGTGACAGTAATTTAAGTATGGTTGTTAAACTCAACCATTTGGTCAGATATTTGTAGCTGATGAGCTTGCAAAAGAATCTAGAGCAGATAAATTAGTATATTTTTTGCAATAATTCTTCATCAAAAATTTGTTTAAAATTTGTTTGCTTTTTATTTCATTGCCTGGGAAAAACGTGTCCCGTAACTTTTTTGATGTTTACAATTAAAACTTGGCAAGAGTTGTAGGCAGGGAAAATTCATCTTTCATTTTATCAGTCTGCCACTGAGACATGTCCTAGTCATCTCTCTAATACTCCTAACACTCCCATGAAACAAACAAAATTGCCACCACTGGTATTACTGCTGTGTTACTCACCAGTTATTATATGCCATGGTTTAAACGGTTAAAAACCACTACCTGGTATTACAGAACAAGAAGGACAGAAAAGAGAGGAGAAAATAAAAATCAAAGCCATAACCAAAAGGAAGGAAGAGGCTGGAGGCTGTGAAAATAAATACAAATCTCCATAGAGCAGGTGAAGGGTCTCCTCTATTGGTAGGATTCATCATCTTTGGGGGAAAAAAAACAACAAAGAACATTACTGTTTCAGGTGTTATATTGCCAACTCTCCTTTCTTTAACCATGTGAATATGAGTGGCTACCAGTTTTATGGCAGGCATTTTTTTCTGACTTTGACACACCTCTGGCCCAATGTCACACCCTTCGGCCCCAGGGCACAATCGTGGTTCCTGACTGTTCCTCTTATGACAACATCAAGTCTCTGGAATTCTGTCTCAGCCCTTTCAATCAGATAGCATAAACATGTCTGTCTCCCCATTGTATTTCTGCCTGGTTCATCAGAATGGTTTGACTGAAATTACTGGTATTCTTTTGATAAACCATTAGTGTTAGAAAGGGGGTTGAATTTTTTTGTCAATTACTAAATCTTGGTGACAGGCAGAAAGTGCCTGTTAAAACTTGTATTGTAATTTGAGGATTAAATGCTGCACCTCTGAGAAACATCAGTATCAAAACTGATTTGCTCTAAGAGACTTAACGTTGTTAGGAGCTGCAGTCTGACAGGGTAGATTCCTTAATAACAGAGTTAGCAATTAAATGTTTTAAACTCCTTAAAGGACTTGAAAGATTAGAGGGCAGTTGGTAGGCTTGTGCAGAAAGGGACATGTGTAGCCGATACAGCGCCCACCTTAATCCCTGACAGTGAAAGACTTCAACTCCCATTATTGTTTGGTTATTAGATAAAATTAGTGCATTTCCTTTCTCATCTTTGGGAAGTTCTCAAAGAACTCAACTTGGCAAATTCTTATTTTTTGCTAGAACTTTCATGCAAACCCACCCCAAACTAGACTGTTCATTGAAAGATGGGCAGAGCTACCAGCAATTTTGGAGTGTTGTTCTTGCTGCAGCATTCCCATCTCACTCTTTATAGCCCTATCTCTAGCTGGGTGAGTATCTCGTACATGTGTATGACACTGTATACGGAAAAATGATGCAGTCTTTTGTCATCCATTTAGAGAGAAGCTGCATGCTTCACAGTAGATAAAAACATTTAGAAAGGTAGAGAACAGAATGAATTGTTAAGCCAGTTTTCTATCTCAGCCCAGAGTGGGGGGCAGTGGGAGGAAGGAGCAACAAAGAGTCCTTTGGTGCAGACTCTCCAAAAGGATCTAATAAACCTAATTTGGAGATGTTATAAATGCTCTCAGGTCCTAGAATGAAATTGGAAGCATTCAACAGAAAGACCCAATTATGACAGAATTGGGTGAAGTCACCACTGTGGTATATGGTGAATATGCTTTCATTAGGAGTGATAAAATGCTGTACTTGTTTGTCAGCAAGTGTATGCTAAATGTCTTTTGTTCAGTGCAAAGCAGCATCAAAGGGAAGAAACTAAAACACTAGAAAGAGTGGAATAGAGTAGTACTTCAAGGTTAATGCTATCAATGGGTCAAGTGGGGCAGTATATAATTCTGGTAATCCTAAATTACCTCCAAAAAGATTTACACAAAAAGTGAATAATCCAAATTGGAGAATAAAAATACACAACTACAGAAATAATTTTAAGTGGGAGAAGGCTTTGGTAGGAGAATCATCAACAGGACTATCTCAAGTAGTGAATAATAATAAGATATGACATGAACAAATGTCATATGTCAAATGACTAGCTCAAAGGAGTCAAACCAAGTCCTTTGGTTTATTATGTTTCATGGTTTAAAGCTAGATACTTTAACACCAGTATACTAAAAAGCTTTTGCTGTGTGATGCATAATTACACCACATTGTATAAATATGCTACTATTAATGCTGAGAAATTTGCCTTGAAAAAGGCTGTAACTTAAAATACCAAAATTTATTAGATGCAGAAGTATTACATAATCAAATGTTTTTGGAGGCAAATACACTGTGACATAAAGCAACCATTAATAAGAGTTAAAAAGAAACTAACTGTCCAGGCCAGTCCTAATTGTTAATTGCAGTTTCTTGATCTCAGTGGCAGCCAGTGGAGAGGCACCGTGTTACAGGGATGGGTCACTGGTACTGGTGTTGATGTGTCTCTGGGTTTCCCCTACACACTATTTTAAATGTTAGCATTTTGTAATGACTTCATTACTGTTGCTGGCTACAGGAAAGTAATGCAATGAACACTTGGATGAAAATTAATGCTGAAGCACGAGGGATGCAAATGTGAAGAGTATTCAATAAACCTAACTTGCTGGGTTGAATTTGTCAAATTACCCTAAAGAGGATGTAAGCAGAAAGATGGGGTAAATATTTAAACTGGTTAAACTGTTAGCAGAAAACAGTTTTGGACACTTTATATCTTAGGCTACCTTACAAAGTCAGCCTGTGTGGAAATACTAAACATGAAATTTGAGTGTCTCTGTTTAGTGAGAACTGCAGTGCCCTAACTGTCCTTCCACACACCTTAGGAAACTTTATCAAGTACTTTATGCCTTTAGCAGGCCTGCTTGTAGTTTGACTAGTACTCAACCTGTGCTGCAGCACACTAAGTTTAAATCTCTCTTCATCTTCATGAGCATGGGTTTGTTATATTTTAAAAAACATTGAACTTGTAAGTTGTTTGAAACCCATAACTGTCTTTATGTCTTGCTGACAGATTATCAGTCCTCTTCATTTTCAGAGTCTGTTTCTTCTTTCCCCTCCTACTTGCCCAAAATCTTGTGTCCCTGTAGTTCTGGATAGCAGTTCCTACTCCTGTTGGCTTTTCTCCCTGAAAGGTGACCCGGGGCCCAGTGGTCAATCATGGGGCTGACCATTGCTTCACATTTCTTCTGAGAAATGTTTAATCCACACATCTCTCCAAGGCAAGTGAGCAAAGCATTAAATTAGTGCTAAGATCTTTGCCAGCCCTGATTTAAGTCAGAGGGACATAGTGTATTATGTGATTGGAATTTAGGCCAAGTAGGCAGGACGTGGAGGTTAACGCCATTGTGCAGCGAACTCTGGGAGGAACAGCATGAGGCAGCAGCATGTGGTTGGGGAATTTAGAATTTACATGCCCATTTGCCTAGAGAATGCAGTGGCAGAACAAACCTACTCCTAGTGTTTAGTCAGTGCTTGGTTATTTTCCTGATGCTCACTTTAGACTGATTTTTTTGAATCAAACACCAAAACTCAGGTCATGATTGAAATTTAATATTCAGGAGAAATCTTTTCTTGGGGATTGTATTGCACTTTGTGCTGTATGCCTCAGTTTTGTTTGTAGTGATTCCCCACACTTAATACCCATTTTTAAAGTACCCTAGCTAATAAAATCAGTTAGTAGCAGCAGGTTTTTGTTTATAGTCAGTTCCATGTGTTGGAACTCTTCTCAAAACCATGAATACTCTTGCATTTGGTTAAGAAGTTCTAGCACTTCACAATCTGCCCTACATCCTCCCTACGTTCGTGTTGCTCTGAGCACACAGGCTGGGACATGGATAAGAAGGAACAGGCTGGGGCAGGTGGGAGGAGAAAGCTGCTTTCCCTGGGCTGATTGTTACACTTTGATTTTAGGTATTTGTTAGACATAGGTGGAGTTCAGACCTGGGGACCCTTTTCCTTTGCCCTCAGCGCTGTCCCTGAGAAGAACAAAACGAGGCGCTATCGTTTCCTCAAAGAGCTTACAATTTACATAGATTTAAAACAAACAAACAAAAAAAAAAAAAGTAATTCAGAAGCAAGGAAATATAAATCAATTTAAATAACTTGCCTGAGGTCAAATAGTAATTCAGTGGCAGAGCCCCAGTGGCAGTGCAGTCCAGGACCTCTGTCTCAAGGCTGGTGCGCTGTCCCAAGGTCTGTTTCTTTTCACAAGAAGCTGGAAAGAGATTTAGGGAAGTCACCCTCTGCTTTCCATTTTGGTCATTCTTAAGACACATCGTGGTAACTGGTCTGTACAAGTAAATCTGAACTATGAATCAACTGAAATTACTACAAAACACTGTTAATGTACCAGTATCCCTTTAGAAGTTGACCTGCAGATAAAAAACCATGCCTTGCACATGTCACGTTATGCTAGGGATCATTGGATTCTGCTACAAGGCACACAGGTAGTAAAGCACTAAAAAATTGCTAATCAGAAATAGTGAACAATTTTAAAAGAGCATGAATGTGCTCCCATTAAATATTCATTGAAAAAGCTTGAATAATGAAAACAATGCTTAAAATAAAAGACTGTTAGTAGATAATTAATTAAGAAAACAGTAAATTGGTCCTTAATTGTTTGCTATGGATAGTTAGCCCATTTAATAAGAATTATCATTTTCCAGGCAAATGGCAGATAGCTAGTAAATAGGTTTTTCCTGGGAACTCGCTAGAGGGGAGAGCAGCTCTCCACACATCTAAGTTTTAGTCACTTATCATTTTGAAGTCAATTCAGAGCTTCTGGCAGTTTATGTAATCTTAAGCTACTCTTCTCACCTTTGTTGCAGAATTCTCAGTCATGTTGAGTCCTTTTTAGTTAACATCACTGCTTGTTTCATTAAGAAGGAGATACAATTTTAGCAACAAGGTGTGCCTTTGGCTTTGAGTTAACATCTTGAGAGAACATCTAGGTTTTGTGCCCATCACAGAGCAGATGTTTTTAAAACACTGCTGTTAAGAATCAGTTCAAGTAACATGTTTTTGGCTGTGACTTCTTGGGCACTTTTCCCCACAGTTTACAAGGCTGGAGATAATCCACCTGTCCTGCCTTGTGTCCCCAAGAGGAAAGTGCCTGGGGCATCTTGCAGGACCCAGAGGTGGCACTGGAGCCTTCATGTGGTGCTCTGTTGGCAGTGGACCAAGTCACCCCTGGTGGCTGACTTTTGAGTGCTGTGTGCCAGAAGGATCTGGCAGACCATTCTAGGAAAGTCCATCCACCTCTCTGTTTTTCCATCTTGTTCAATTATTTAGCAGGAGAAATAAAGTATAAAGTGGGGAAACCTAAGGATTTAGGAAAGCATATGCTTCCTGTCATGCTCTGTAGGACCAGATTCTGGGATCATGGATTCTGGGATCATGTTGGCTTTACCCTGGTCTGATTCCAATTATTGCTGTGCACTTAACATTAACTATACTCCAGTATTTAGCTAAATGTGAATTAGGTTCTCCTTAAGCCTTATGCATTTGTCTAGTGAATAGAAAACAGGATTAGTAGAAGACAACTAATAAACCAACAATAATAATATGTTAGCTGTCTTCTCCCTACAGCCATCATATTTCCTGCTGCCTTTCCTATGGGATTACAGGTATTCATCAACATCATCAGATGTTGTCCTGGTATGTTCCTACAGGAATTCCCTCCGAGTTCACTGCAACTTGCTCATGTCCCTGGTTTACTACAGTGTATTCCTGAGTTAGGAGAGTGCAAAGAAATTATCTACAGGAGTTAAAAGGAGAGGAGCGGAGAAGTGTTTTGTCCTGGGGGGTTGTTTTGGGTTTTTAAATAGGTGAGAAAGGACTATGACAAAAATCCTGCTCTAGCTCATGAATGCAACCCAACACCTGAATAACTAAAACCAGATTTTGGCCCAATTACTAGAAAGTAATTCTTCTCCTGTCTTTATGACCTGTACTGCTGTTAATAGGAAGCTTCAACTTCATAAAAAGGAATAAAATTCAGCCCTAACTCAAAAGTCAGTTGATAAGGGGAAATGTTTTAACTTTAAAAAATACACACCCCACTCACTGAACCTTTGAGACCTGCAAATGTTTAAAAATAAGAAAAAACAAAAACAAAAACCAAACCTGCAGCAGCTGCAATTTGAAAAACAACACTGACGCTAAAAATAAGTAGTTTTACTCGTAAGTACCTCATAGCTTATTTGCAGATAGTTGTACACTCTGAGAAGAAAAAAAAAAAAAATTTGTAATAGGCCCTAGGTCAGCTGCATTGATTTAATGCATTACTTAGGCTGCCAGAGCAGAGGTAGAATCTCCTCGCACTGCATTAGGAGCGCCTCAAGCCTCCGTGACTCCTTTTGATCAAATCTCTGTGAAAGATGAGTGTCATGCCCTCTTCAAGCCAGCTGTGAGGGGACTGCCCTGCGACTGGAGGAGCGCGCCGGAGCACAGCACTCCGGGGCAGCGAGGTGAGAGCTGGCTGCAGAGGTGAGAGGCAGACACAACTTCGTACTGTAGGTCTGGAGAACACCAAGGGGGAGGATCTTATTTCACTCCCCTGTGCACAGCCTGAGCATACATCAGACCTTGAGGTGCTCAGAGTCAGACAAGAGTAAAGAGGCGTGTGATGGTTCTTCTGCCTTAGTACTTGTACAGGCAGGAGTGTTTCCAGTACTTCTTTGTACAACTCACTGAGGGAATGGGAAACTGTTTTATAGCTCTGGAAACATAAGCACAGTAAGAATGTCTGAGGTAAGGAAAGTTCTTTGCAGTTCTGTATGAATGTATGTTTTTACTGTGCAACTTTTACTTGTGGCTGTGCACTGTGGAGATATAAAAAATGTTGCAATGGTATTGTTTTGGGTAATGAACAATGGAGATGAGAGCTGTGGGGAGCTGTGCTCTCCATTTCTTAATTATGAAAAGATACTGTAAAAGTAGAGAACTAGTTTCTGTAAAAAATCTGTTTTTTCTTTCTGCTGTGCACTGTAAACAACTGTGTGACTTTCCTGTTCTACAGTAAGTAATGCAGGATTGCAGGCTGATTATAATAAACAGAGCCATCACTTGTGTAATTGTTTTCCAATTGAAGTATGAGCATGTAAATCATAAATACTTGACAATGCTTAATTGTACGAGTCCTCGATATACGTTAAGGCAGTAAAATCTGTGATTTGTGACTCAGATGTGTTTTGAGTCAAGTGCTTTAACCAGATACATTATCATTATCATGATGTATAAATGCACTAGAGAGCAGACAACAATGCAATTTCACTACGAAGTTCTTTAAAAATTACCACTAAAGTAGAGTGTAATGTATGCCCTTATATACAATTTATTTTTTACTATTTAGCACCCAGAAAATGAGGCCAGCAATTCTTTTCTTAGGATCAGTCTGTTTGTTGGGGGGGGGCTGGGG
>WEIU01002273.1:64850-109874 GCA_013389925.1 Aegithalos caudatus
AGGTGGGTGGGTTTAAGTATGAGTGTGTGTGTATGGGGGGGGTCTGGGTTTTTGAATATATTGTGCTAATTAAGTGCCTTGTGTTGTGATGCATTTAACTTAGTTATTTGGATTTTTTTCATCCCATAGAAAAATAAACATGGTTTAATTGTCAGCTCATACATAATGAGGTTTTGTTAGATGTGTTTAAGATACAGCATTTTACTTTCTGGTTTATTAATTGGTCAAATATTTCCAGTCCTCTGTGTAACGAATTCTTGGTTTAAAAATGAGGAGAGGGCAGATCAGTAACCCAGGGGAGGACTACTGATATACACAGGCTGTGGTTTATCCTTCTGTAAAATCCTACGGATAAAAAGTGACACTATTTTTTTTTTCCTCTTTCTTTTCCTTTTCTTTCTTTTTTTTTTTTTTTTTTTTTTTTTTTTTTTTTTTTCTTTTTCTTTAGATATTTTTCAGTTTGAATAACCTGGCAGCCAGGCAACATTCTGGTATTTTGGGGATGTGGGAGAGAGAAAATAAAATAGACTAGTTTTGTTTTAATTTAAAACAAACCATTGTTTGAAAGGCATTTAACAGTCAATTTTCACATCTGATCTGAAGTTGGATTTTATTGTGCTCATTTAGTTGAGATTGTTGTTCAAGCAATTCCATATAAATTTTTGGAATTCATGTAACTGCTTGGCTTCTTGAACCTCGGGAGCTGATTGTTTGTCTTATCTTTTGGTGAGCTAACTCTGCGTTATGTTGCAAAACCTTGGGGCATGTTGTGTTTCTTCGTGTTCCTGCAGTCTGCAAGTGAAGTCAGCTTCATTAGTTTCATGATGGCACATCAGTACACATGGCTGGTGTTGCCGCTTCCTTCAAGCTACTCCCGGAGCATGATCTGGGCTGCCTTGGTTTGGATAAGCTTGTAAGGATTTGTCAGCCAGATGTGACAAGATTGTCAAGAGGCAAGTAAAGAAGGAGATCTGATATTAATCAGTGCATAGCTTGGAGCCAAACTTTCTCAAATGCAGTGTAGTAACATGTTCTTCTCATTTACTGCTTCTCTTTGTGGCTATAGAACTGCCACTGTCTGAGTTTGACGGTTAAAAGGGATGCCAGCTAATAGTCTTTAATTTTAAGGATACAATTCTAGGTGGGAAAAGATCATATGCTTCTATTTTTAACATCCTTTTGGAAAGTAAGTGCAGTTTGTTGTAAGATATGCAAGTGTTACGTTAGACAAGAGCCTCTGTTTCTGTCCTTTGGTTTTAAAACAGTGAAATTGTGGCTTAGCTCTCAGTGCTGGAGGATTGGGAGGTGGGGGAGTCTCACTCCACTCCAGGTCACGGGGCAACGTGGGTCCATCATTATTTTAACTACTAACAACAATGTGTGTAGGTTTGCTTTGTTCTAGTGATTAGAATATACACTGAAGAATACCTTTCTAATTGCTCCTTTTACAGAAAAGGGAAAATACGGACTTTTGAAGAACAGATATTCGACTAGATTATTTACTACTATGTATACAGTGCTGATAGTGGGGTTTTTTTTAAATAATCAGTATAATTATGCAGTTCTGTTTGAATTAAGCGCTAGAATTTTGAGCAGTTTGCAGATTAATCAGACATTTAACAATAAGTGAACACATAAAAAAATAATCTTATGAAAAATACTTTTTTGTTATACTTAATATATATATGGATTTTTGCTTGATTGATTTCTTAAAATTAGTTATTCTGTTTATTCTTTGAACTACTGACCCATATACAACATATTCAGAGACCTAAGAACAATGGTATCTACAGACATATCCAAACGCTCGGGAGAGCTGAATCTTCACAGAAATAGGAAAAATTATTAGAAATATTGGGTCACTTCATGGGTTTTTGCTTGAATTTCTGCCTCCTGAGGCTGTGGCGAGGTTTGGCCTCTTGATACCAAACGTCTTGACTTCCAGCTTCCGTGTCTGTTTGTGATACTGTTAAAAGCTCTGTTCCTACATATTGAGCGTGTCATTCCATATCCAATCCAACAAGCCAGTGAATTATTTGGTTTGCAGTAATAAAGATTTCATTACAGTGGTGCTAAGTACAGCTCTGATAAAACCAGAAAAGTTCTTGTTTTATTTTGGATTACAGCTTTTGCTAGAGATACGTGTTCTAAAAGCATTTTTGGGTGATATGGTATTTAGTAAACATTTTTCATTCAGATTTCAGCTGAAGTTTAGGTATGGATCTTGAATTCATTATTCTGTAAAATAGCCACCAAAAGTAAGAAAGAAAAACTGGTTTTGCCCTCTGGGTCATCTCCTGTCCTTTCTAGCTTCAGTGATGCAGGAACTCTCACAGCTCCTATGTGCTGGAAGCCAGCAGGTTTCGTCCTAGCAGATGCTTCAGTTGAAGTTTTACAGCAAGTGCCATTGCCTATCTTTTTATTTTTTTTATTATTTTGTTGTGGTCATTAAAAAAATCCTAGAGATTGAAATTTCAGTCTTCAGATGCAAAAAAAAGTATTATTGAGGGAATGAGGAAAAGTGGCAGTTTTTAACAGACTTCAGTCATTTTACATTTTAGTACAAAGAACAGTATTTCATTCCACACTTTAAAACCATTATAGAATTTAAACAAAGAGGGAAAAATAGAAAAAATGAAAAATGCTATATTTTACTTCAGATTTCAAATATAGAAGGTCATGAGTGAAAAACAGGTATTTTTTTCATATGACAGTAGCTGATGTCTGAAAGCCAGGTGAACATTTCCTCACTTGTATTCAATAAAAAGGAATACTGAATTTTAAATTGTGAAATTACCAATGGAGCTACACTGTTGCGTAAAATATTGCATAACTGTAGCACCATAGATAGTATCAGGTGTATGTGTACAAATAGTGTTTGGGTTTAAAATTTATGAAATTGCATTAAATGCAATTGTGTAACACTAAATATTTCAGAGAGCTGTTATTTCAATTTTATTCTTTAATCCATGTCTCCACTCCGTAACAGAAAAAAGGAAGAGATTTTAAGCATGTATATTTTATGGCTTTGAGACTTAAGCAGCAGTGCGAGGAGCTGAAAAATTTAGGATTGTCTTTAAAACATTAACTCATCCACAATGTACACATGCACCATTTTATAAAATAAAGAGTTTAAAACATATTTTAAAGGCTGTGAATTGATATATTACAATATTCCTCATTTCTCTGGTACTTGTGCATTTGTGTGAATGAAACTTAATTCTTGCTAGCACAGGTTTTGGAGTTAAATATTTAATTCAACTGCAGTTCATGGCTAGATCTGTAGCTTCAGCATTTAGTGTTGCATGCTTAGCATGTCAGTATGGATAAGCAGTACCTGCACAATTTATTTGTTAGATTAAGTAGCATCTAGTGGTTTATTGCATAAAATTTCACACTGTTTCTGTCGGGTGACTTATCTTTACTCCTGAAGTCTGACTAGTTTTTCTCATCAGTATGCAGCAATCTGTTATTCATTTTTGAAATGCACTAATAAGAATGATTTTCCTGTAAATTTATTACAAAGGGACATTCCTTTATTATCTTGTGATACACTGCTTAATACCAGCAAAATGTTTCTGACCTGTGCAGGCTAGGGCAGTTATGCTGTGGGAACTGTAGCATCGCAGTCTGTTTCAGAATCAAAAGTAAATAACAGCTCTAAGATAATGATAACATGATGTTTTCCCTTCCTCAATTTGTATTTCTTGTTTTCATTTCCAAACCAAACTGTAAAAGAGGCTCTGCCTCTGTCCCTGAGGTGGACCAAGCTGTCTGTCAGCACTTACCTGTTGTTAACAAGTGAGATTAATTGCAGCATAAGCCAGTCTATCGACAGCCACGCTGCTGAATGGCAAATGTTTTACTGTCCGGTGCTTTTTGTTTAGAGTAGCACTTGAGTGTGTGCTCACACTCACACACACACACACGCACAAATTCTCTCTTTATAATTATTTTGACAGTGTCATTAACAAGAGTTGCCCTAAGGGGCCCTGTAGGGTAAGTGACATGCATGAGGAGTGATTTTCATCCTACAAGTTATGCTGTGATTAAAGTTTGGCCTTGTAGCGTGGCTGCCTTTCTCAGAAACAGCTCCTTGTGCTTCCTCACCCGCTGCAGTGCCCGAGACTGCCCCGAGCTCCTCTTCCTCAGCTGTGCCATGGGCCCAACCAGCTCTGGGTCATGAGGCTGCATTTATCTGGGTCCCTTGTCTCTGCTCCTCATCCCTAGAACTCTTCTCACATAAAAAAGCTTTTCAGAGAAGTGCTGACATGGAGACTGTCTTTTAAATCCACAGGAAAGGTTGATTTAATGGAGTGGTGCCGTCCTGTCAAGGTATTACCTAGTTTCACTTCTGTCTTACTGAGCTTATTCATTCACCTGATGTTTCTGTCTGCTTTTGAGGACATTTTAGTCCATTTTTATATGGACAATTAAATGTTCTCAACTCAAAGTTCTCAGTTGCCCACACAAGAGGGAGATTTGGTCAAATTCTAGGCCAAAATTGATTTTGTTCAACCCCACTGAGGGAGAGGGTAATGGGGTAATGCAACTTGCTGCAGGCTCTGGGTTGTAAATATCCTGATTATGTGTATTCTTAGGTTGTGGATGTTTAAAAGGAGGTCAGGTTTTGGTATCTGACCCCAAATAAACAGTATGGATATATATAAGGACCCAAATAATTAATGGGTTGCATTCCATCGTCTTATCTAGAAAATGTATTCAACTTGTGGCCGTATGTACTCCTAGAAGAAAAATCATAACATAATTCTCCCACAGGACAGCGGTAAGTGGGAGTGGAGTGGTAGCTGCACCAGCCAAAATTTTCAGTAGAATAGGTGTTAAGTTCAATTTCTAAATCCATGGTTGGCCTCTGAAACAAAAGCTTTTTGTCTGGACTTTTCAAAGGCTCTTGCACCTAAGAGCTTGGTAGGAATAGATGGTTGGTGTGAATGAAAAACCAGCCAGATTACGAGGAGCCATCGTCAGTTTAACAACTGAGCTGTGAGTGTAACTTCGTGTTTAGTGGCACTGTAAAAAGCAAATTGTGGCCCACCTCCACCTTTCCCATCTGTCTCCCAATCGGTCTCTTAAGCAGGAGACAATAATTTTGTTAAATTATTTTACTAATAAAAAGTTTGCCATATGAATCATCTCGGGCCAGCATTTTTAATGTGTCTGAATGGAGAAGGTTGGAGCTATTTGGTCAACTGTTTGTTCTGTCACATCTCTGTACAACCTTTTTCTACTTAATTAAAAGCTCAAAATACAGAAGATACAAGATAGGTTTTCTGGATACAACAAGCTGCAAAGCTGGTTTGCTTTTTAGGAAAGTTGCTTGTTGGTACTTATGTTTATTAAATAACTATTAATAGTAGCTGTTACTTGGTAAGAAACAGGTTTTTTGATATGACTGGAAATAATATGTGCATTCAGGCCAATATAAACAGAAATCTTATAAGGACATTTTTCTTATTTTAATAATTTTGTGTTTATTTTATATATTTCTAAACTTTAGCATAGAAATAATAGAACTTGCAAGCAACCAAGTGTAGTAGACGAGGTGGAAATGTACTTTAATGGGAATCCCTTTGTTTCAGGGCTCAGAGTGCGAAAGGCAGGCAGTGTTTTGTGCTGTGATGGTAGGGGTCTTTCCAGAACCTTAAACACGTGACAGAAGGAAGCACCACAATGCTGAGCTGAACATGTGCAAGTTTTAGCATGGGCCAAGTCTTTGTGCAGAGTGGCTCTCAGTTGGGCCTTGCTGTCAGACCTGTGTGCATCAGTGGGCTGCAGTGCCCTCTTCCTCCCTTTTCCCATTCCCAGTGTATCTTCCCAGCTCCACTTACAGGCAGCAAAGGGCTTCCAGTTCTGTCCATCCTCCAGGCATCTTGTTACCTCTTTGAAGTGAGCATGTCAGGAAGAAAATGGCCCAGAGCCTTTCCTAGAAGATGCTGCAGGGGCCCTGCTAATGGTCTCCACAGGCAGATGGGATTCAGAGCCTTACTAAGTTGAGAGTACATTGAAACTTTCAAGGAACAATTAGAGATACAAGGTGCTTAATCTAACAGATTTAATATCAACATGCATTTCATGCCTACTTGTTGGGCTATGTCTTCAGCAAGTACTTAAACCATCTAGAGCAGCCCATCATGTTTTGTGATTGTAGGTGGAACATGCTGGCATTCCAGTAAATTACAGAGAGCTTAACAGTGTATCAAAAACTGAAGTCTGTCTTCAGGAAGAACACAGCTAAATATACTCTATAGAGTGGACAGGGGGGATACAAATACATGTGGGATGGATAAAACCCCAGATATGTGTCTGATATGGGTAAGCTGGATTGTGATTCAGTGAGAGTAAGGTGAACAAAATATAATTTGAGAACTTGTTTTAAATCATGACAAAATGGACAGACTGTTATTTATTAGCAGAATATATTCCAAGGGAAAGTGACAAAAGTTGCCTGACAAACAATGGACAAAGCAAATCTTTGCTCATTGTATCATGTGGAAAAGAATGGCACTGAGAAAGATGCTTATGATATAAGGGGTTTTTAATTTGTCTCTGCTTTCAGTGGTTGTGTAAAGGATTCAAACACAAAATTAATCAAATGTAACTCAGGGAGGGAAAAGGAACTTATTTAAACTCTGCAAACACAAGAAACCTGGTGGATTATAATAAAAACAGGAAAGGAAAAAAATGGACCAGAAGGGCAACTTCACACTCATTTATAGTTACTGTTTTCTCTGAAAGGTGCACACAGGTTTGGATGTGGACTTTGAGTTAGCCGTGGCTGTACTTCTAATTTAAGAGATGGTAAAGGTATCTATCCCTTTACTTCCCTTGCAAATATTTTACAAGGAGCAAGCAAGAAAATACTTCAGAATAACCAGACATATGTCCCATGTTTACTTTTATTTTTTCCCCCACTGTAAATCATGCCTCTTCCTCCACAAAGTGTTGTTGTGGAGCCACTGTGGGTCTATTCTTCAAATACAGGATATGTCCCGCTTCTTCCCTATAGGATTAGTGCTCACCAGAGCACATACCATGGTGGGTTACATATATTCAGTGGGATTACCACTGATGATGATGAGATGGCCATAGGAGATGTGGCTTGTTGCTAGAAACCCTCAAGAGAGAGCAATGAAAGCAGTATCTGCTATAGCTCATCTAATGAAAGTTCCTCTCATGTATTTGCTTCATGTAACCCCTATTCCTTCTTCAAACTTGCATTTTAAACTGAGAAATTTCTAAGCACTACCTGCAAAATATATTCCTGTAACCTGGCATCAGTGACACCATTTTGTTGGTAATCCTCACAGCAGAGCAGGAAAGCTCTCAAGCTCTTCATGCGATGGCAGTAGCTTGGGGAAAAAAAAAACACAAACAACACCAAAACAGTTTTTAAAGTGGGGAGAAACTTTGTGCAAAAAAAGGCAAGGGTTTTTCTTAAATGCCAGAAAGGGTCAGAAGTGATGGTACTGCCCTGTGCATTTCTGTTGTTAAATAGCACCAGGGTAATCTGGGACTTGCTCTCCATGTTAGTGGTGTCTGCACTTGCAGCCCTTGCTGCGTGCAGAGACCCACAGCAGCTCTCCAGGAGGAGCAGAGATCTCCAACTCAGTCCTCACAAGGTCTTCAATATTTCCTTGCTTCCTAATTTATTTCCCAAGCCAAAGTGCTGTCAAACCAGAGCCCACTTAACACTGAATGAGATTGCATACACTTATAGTGCCCCTCTTGTCTTGCTGCTTTTTTTTTAAACCTGTTGTATGTTGCAAGTGAACATAGGTCTCGGGAGACTGTCTCAGACCTGCTCTGTGAAATGAAGCCTGATTATGTACCCAGAATCAGCATGAGTATGTCCCATTAGCCTGGGCTTTTCCTTAGCTGTGAGGCCTGTGAGTGGGTTGCAAAGAAACATTCAGTAACTTTTGAAGCGTAATTGAAGCCACATCAATATCTGGCAAAAAAAAAAAGGATGTGAGCAGGCGTGACTTTCAGGCAGCAGATGTTAAGATTCAGTGATTAGTAGTTAGATGTTTTTCAGTGACCAGTTTAATGGTTAATGTCTGTCTTGTAATGAGGGATCATTTTTATTTAAAGTTCAGCATTCAGATTCCCACGGTCATGCTGGTGAAACCACAGAACATTTTGATCAGTCCTTTCAGCTCTGTTTTTTAAAAGAATTAAGAAAGTGGAGCTGATAATGGATTAGGAAGGATCCATTTGTGAAGGAGAGAGTGACTGGAAAGCAGTACTAAGATCCTTGATGATAGCATAAGATTTAGTTTTTTAGACCATCTGCCTTCTGTTTCTAGAAAATGAAATTAAATAGTGATGTGAATGAAAGAATTGTACTTTAAAAATTTCCACTCTAATTTCCTTCTGTATTTCCAATCCTTTAATTATAATTTTCAAGCTTTACATCTATGCAATACAAAAAGTTATTCCTTTGTTCTGTGGAATGAAATTGTGTGTACATTCCACTTGTTGGGAAAATAAAGCTTATTAAAAGACTTGGTATAACTACAGTACCTTAGAATAGGTGTATTAAGAATAGTAGGATTAACAGGCAAAAGACAAGTGTATTATTTTCAACACTTTTTACTAAATTTCTTTTCAATAAATTCTGATATGTGTTAATTTGGGAGATAATCAAAATACATCTTTCACAAATACCTTTTTAAGTTGAAAAGTGAGAATTTAAAATTGTGATTCACTGATTATTTCAGGAGTTTATTTTTCTCTGTTCTATTTACTCAGTGACTATATTATATATGTTATACTAAGTGTTGCTAGAAAACCTTTAGGAGACATAGATTTGTGACAGCCACAAATGAAGGAAAATGCTAAAAATGTGCAAAATCACAGTTGTTTCTTCTTAGGGATTCTTTCAAGTAATTTTTTAAGTCAGCAACAGATCCCTGATTCGAAGGTGCACCTTTGATATGTTAGCAGAATGCAAGCTAACTGCTTCTAGTTTCCAGAAGCAATAATGTGACTTGAGAGAGGTTCAGCTCAATATTTAGAATAGAGGGGCAATTCTACTCCCTTTGTAACAGCTGCTTTCATACATGTAAAACAAAATGCCCTCCTTTTACTTGTTCCTGTTTTGGCATGTGCAGCCTTCTACACATACACAGGAAAGCAAAATAAACACCTTAGAGAAGAAGGCTCTAACAGAAAGCTATGAAATGCAAAATTTAGTGTGGTGTATCTTTCTTGTCCAAGTACACAAATTAAATTAGAAAAAATAGTTTTAAAGGTCAGTGGTTTGAACATGTGCAAAGGAAAAGGAATGAAAAAAATGTTGAAATCTCAATTAACTTATCATCGTGACAGCTTTTTTCATTGTGCAGATTTCTGTTACTTCTTGCAGAAAAAGGAAGTACTCTTTGGTAATTTTGTCTGAAGGGAATGTAAAAGATGCATTTATGGAATGTACTGTACCTTACTGAACCTAGCAGGGTTGCCTGTGGAAGGGCTTCAGTCCAGGCAAGTCACAGAATATTATGTATGCAGAGAGGCAGAAGATTCAAACTGCATTATTGTTTGATATCTTGTGGTAGAAATGAATCCACAGTCAACTACACCTTTTCTTCCCCCAACCTTTCCATAAGAAATTTATGGCTTTTTATTGTTAGATGGAAGTATTTTAGCATCTAAGTGGAAATATATCCTCCATTAAAATGAAGCAATTGACACTGCGTAGGATATTGATGTGTATTTTATGACTTTATGGGGAGCACAGAGATTTTCTTGAGAACACAGAATTTTGCAATGGCTCCTTTGAAAGATTAAAGGCAAAAGTGATTCAGAGATTTTAAGAGCCCTGTTGCCACTTGTTCCATTTCTTCAAATGCAGGCAAACCTCAGCATCAAGTGACTGCAGTTTGGAGATGTGCATGTAAGGCAACTCTTGGATAAGCCAGATACTGAGATTTTATAGTCTCACTCCAAATCCATTACTGTGAAGTGCTAGACATCCAAATGTCATGAACAGGCTTGTTTATAGTAACCTTTTCTATGCAATGTCCTCTTCTGCCCTGAGTCAGCCAGATTCTTCAAGTCTAAAGAAATGTACATTGCAAATCTCAGTGAAATTAACTTTCTGCCATGTACTTTGGAATTTAAAGGTTTCTTGCATCTATCTTTCTTAGCACGATTTTGGACAATCAGGCTTCCTTGTATGTTTTCTGAAGTGCCAGTGTGGGAATGCCACCTTTGCTTTTTTTCTTCAAACCTAATCTTAATTTCCTATGGGTATTTTGAGGAGTGAAAGTCCCCATTTTGCATGAAACCTTAGGAGAGGGAACATTAATTTAAAAGCAGAAAAATGCCAACATTTTGAAATTGCATGATCTTCATTATTCATTATTCCAGTGAAGACTTTCTGCGCATCAGTTTCTCTGCTTTCCCTCCCTTAATAAAGATTCTGTTTATGCAGGAACTGTTTTCAGTGCCAGATCCAAGCAGTGCAGAATTCTGCAAAAGCTTTTCCCTGTAGCAAATCCCTCTGGAGCTTTAACTAGGACCTCCAAGTTGTCTGTTTGTCTTCTCCAGCAGATGGGCACATACAGAAGAAATCATATATTCCAGGAAGCTAGTTTGTATCACCCCATTGATTAGGGACAACTGAATACTAATTTGATTTGCATTATAGATGACCTTGATGAGAGTAAAGTGATGTACAAATTGAACTGTGCAACTGGTTGCTCTCTATGTGCTCTATTTTGCTTTCAGGCATTTCCCTTACAAAACGTGATGTTTAGTCTTGGAAGAGTTGGAGTACTTTTTGGTGAATTTTGTTACCGAGGACCATTAGTGAACTCCTGTGCCTTTGACAGAATACAAATATTCCATGTGAATTCTGGGTGTGTAGGGTATGGCATCTGTGGAGAGGCAATGCATTGCTCATTAGAACTTGCTATATTGCAGGATGGAGTTCCAGCAAAACTGCAAGAGAGGGGGTATTTCATCTGTACTTCTTTGTTTTCAAACCTTCCTGAGAAAATGATCATAGCTTAGATGAATTCATAATTTATAACAATAATTATGATGAAGGTGCTTCAGCCTAAATAAATCCACAGAAGTGTTGCTATGTATATTGTTAAATATTCTGCTTCCATGTTACTGTAGTGTTTCTGCTGCTGACTTGACTCTTCCAGGCAGAGGTAGCCTTGTATAACTCAGGCTTTGCCTGGATTACTTATATTGCACATTGATAGGTCTGTGCTGGTATGTTAACTCTGTCTTCATGTGGATTTTATGGGGGTACTGTAGATGTATAACCTGCACACTCTGAACGGTGCTCATATATTACCTATCATGCTTTCCATTGATCTCCAGGCTATCCGGTGCACTCTCGTGAACTGTAGTTGTCAGTGTTTCAAACCTGGGAAAATAAATCAGCGACAATGTGACCAGTGCCGGCATGGATGGGTAGCACATGGTAATATTTGTTTTTACAATCTATAGAAAACCATTTAGGATCCTCATAACTATTAAATGCTTTTTATGTCACTCCTCAACCCCCACCCCAATATTAGTTGCATTCCATTTTCTTTCTCGGGACTCAAGTTCATTTACGTTTTGTGATTTTTATTTTCAGCCCTGAGCAAACTAAGGATTCCAAACCTCTACCCATCAAGCCAAGTAGAAATAGTTCAATCCAATGTTGTCTTTGATATCAGTAGCCTCATGTTGTACGGAACCCAAGCCATTCCCGTGCGCCTTAAAATTCTGCTCGATCGGCTTTTCAGTGTTCTGAAGCAGGAAGAGGTGATACAGATTCTCCATGCTCTGGATTGGACACTGCAGGATTATATACGTGGATATGTGCTACAGGTATTTAGAGGGTCTTTTAAAATAGAAATATGATAGTTAAGTAGTTTTCTAGCTTCATCCCCTCAGTGGTTCATAATGTGTTAACAGTGTGGCACAACTGAAAAGCAGTAATAGACCTGTAAAAGTTAATGCCAGAAAAGAAAGGGTGGGTTTCTGGTGATTGCTCTCTTTTTGAGTTGGACTTAATTGAAATCTTTCTACTTGCTCAAAGCTAACAACAAAGGTAAGCAAAAATAAAAATCAAAAGTTACTGGTAATGTATCAAAGTAAAGACTTTAGAATTTGTTCCAATATTATTTAAACAGTGAGTTTGCTTTTTATACAGCAAAATAATACATCAAGAGATAAACTTACTATTATTTAAAACACCAGGGATAATATTCATCTCTGATAGTGCTACCAACATTACTGGAGTTGCAGCCAGAGTGTATTTGGCCCTATGCGCTTACACTGATGTTAGTCCTTGCTGCTGTGGAAGTTACCTTTTATGTAAAGTAACATTATGATCTTACATTATGACATGAATCAATATTTAATGGTCTTGATAATCTTGCTTTTTAGTGTTAGGATTAAAAATATGGAATCAATTACCTTGAACCTCTATCACATGAAAAATTTATAATGTTACGTTCTTCATCATCTTAGAAACTCTTACATGCACTGTGAAAAATCTCAGTAGGCCATCAAATACATGTTCTGTGATAAAATATTTATTGTAGTTATTGGGAAAAGTTAGGCATAGCTAGAGTTTGAAAGAACTCCAACACTAGTGTAATTACAGCTGTGCTCTGTGAAAACTGGCGATAGATCAATATAGGTTCATTTGTTCTCTGATCTTAGTTGCTTGGAAGATTATTAAACTTGCAATGAAAGAATACTTGACTTAAATGAGGAGCTGAATCTTGGTCTGATTGCTCCATCTCTGCTGTCTGTACTTACAGCATACTATCCGTTGTTCAAATAACGTGTCTTAATTTTTGTGGAAAAAAATAAGTTTATTGGAAGGTATTAGTGTCAGTTCAGAAAGAGATAATATCACCAATGTGGTAAAATTTGGAAGAAATTATCACAGAATTTGCATTAATCTCGTTAAATGGAATATTTTAATTTTTTTTTTTTTGCTAGAGAAGAAATTCCAGTCCCTGAAAAAAATAAGATATTTGAGGGGAGGTGTTTTTTGTTTGCCTTAACTAGTGTCTAACTCATTTAAATATTTCTGTCTTTAGGATGCTTCAGGAAAGGTGCTGGATCACTGGAGCATAATGACCACTGAAGAGGAACTGGCTACTCTGCAGCAGTTTCTTCGATTTGGAGAAACTAAGTCCATTGTAGAGTTAATGGCAATTCAAGAGAAAGAAGGGCAGTCAATCATAATACCACCACCAACTGCCAATTTGGATATTAGGGCATTCATTGAGAGCTGCAATCCACACAGTCCTAATTTTTCTGCTTCCTTGGACAAAATGAGTCCCACCAACATTCATCCCTTTGAGAATATTGTAAATAACATGGCTTTCATGCTGCCATTCCAGTTTTTCAGTCCAATGCCTCCACCTTTGATAGGTTCACCACCAGAAAGACATTTGATTGAGCAAGGTCAAGACCATAGCAATGAAACCAAACAAGATCTTCAGATACCATTTTCTGAAAGCAGTTTCTTAACTTCTAGTTCTGCACCATTTCAAGTTGAAAATGAGAGGAGCATAAATGGTCCAGATGTCACTAAAACAGAAGATGATGCCCTTTTAAGTGATTCCAGTTCACATAATACAGCAGCCAAGCTTGAAATGACAGCACTATCTCCAGAAAACAAAATGAAATCTGTGGAAAAAAATGCTGGGCCAAGGAAAGGGCGTGTCTTCTGCACTGCATGTGAAAAAACATTTTATGACAAAGGTACTTTGAAAATACATTATAATGCTGTTCATCTGAAGATAAAGCACAAATGCACCATTGAGGGCTGCAATATGGTGTTCAGCTCACTGCGTAGTCGAAATCGTCATAGCGCAAATCCTAACCCCAGACTCCATATGCCCATGAACAGGAATAACAGAGATAAAGATCTAAGAAATGGTTTGACCATTGCTGGACCTGGAGATAGTAAAAGGACAGAATTCACAATTCTAACTCCGGATAGCAGAACTATTTCCAGCTATGCCAGCTCTTGTACAGATTCAAAAGGCCAGGCTGGATTTTCCAGTATTGGACATAACGGTGTCCTCTTTCCAAACCTGAAGACAGTACAGCCTGTCCTTCCTTTTTACCGTAGTCCAGTCACACCAGCTGAGCTTGCCAATACTCCAGGTACTCTTCCTTCTCTGCCTCTTGTTTCTTCCTCAATACCAGAGCAGCTTGTTTCCAACGAATTGCCATTTGACATGCTCCCCAAGAAGAAATCTCGTAAGTCCAGTATGCCCATTAAGATAGAGAAAGAAGCTGTTGAGACACCCAATGAAAGTAGCGATGTTGCCAGCTCTGAAGATGACTCACGTCTGCAGGGGGTAAGCGATGGAGAGCTTGAGACCTGTGAGCATAAGATAGAGAAGCGGGTGACCGACAAGGTGGAAAAGCACCCCCATTCAGGTAATTCATGGAAATCTCTCTCTGGGGTAGAGGGCCCAAAGTATTTTGAATCTGTCTTTGCACCAAATAACAAATACATCGAGGATATCTCTGAGAATGAATTGCAACACTGTGAGAAAGAGGTTAAACCAGAAGAAAACCAACCATTAAAAATAGTTTCCCATGAGATTATGTACGAAGATCCAAAACACCACCACAGTGATGTTATAAAACCAATGACTGAACCCCCCATGTATATTAAAGAGCAGTCAAAGCACAGGATTCCTAAAAATGACTGCCCTGAATTGCAACACCACTTGCTGACCGGGGGCTTTTTCAGCACTTTGTCAAACAGGGGTGCTGCCATTCCTTGTTTTGAAGACTCTAAAGATATGGATCATGTCAGTCAACATGCACTAGGGATTCAGAAGGAAGAAAGCCGCTTTCATTGCGACATCTGTAAGAAGACTTTTAAAAACCCTTACAGTGTAAAAATGCATTTCAAAAATGTACATCTCAAAGAAATGCATATTTGCACAGTTGAGGGCTGTAATGCTGCTTTCCCTTCTCGTAGAAGTCGAGACAGGTAAGAAAATTATAAACAAAATTGTATTTATTTTACCGTCACAATGGAGTCTAATTTGAAATTAAAATGAGGGTTTGAGGAATGGAGCCTGCAAATATTTTCTGTGTATCCTCGTATAACAGGTATGATAACTTATCAGAACATTCTTGAAATGAAAATCCATTGAAAGAAACATTTCCTTTCCACTAGACTACAAGGTATTAAATAAAGCCATGAAAATTTCATAACTGATAAAGACTGCAGTAGTTGAAAGAATACTTTAGTACATAAAGGGAAAGCCATAAGGGTATGAATTCAGCAATTTTCCAGTAGATGCATGTGTGGACTTACATGTTTAATATGTACTTTCATGTGTATTTTATTGTATACAGTGTTTTTAATGAAAAAGCAATGAGGTCAATTCAGGAAACCTTCACTTGCCCTTGTCCTTTTTTTACTCAAGGATTTGGAACAGACTGGTGAGAAAAAGCCCATAAGAAAAGCAAGATTAGTCTTTGTCAGCCCAAAATTAACATTATGCAGGGGCAGTCAAACTAACACTATCTGGTGTGTATCCACATCAGTAGTGCTTTTCTGTGAGATTAAATACTAATTTCTCAACTAAAGCACGAGCTTGATTCAGTTTAATGTTCATTTCAGTACTGTATTGCTGTAATTCATTTTATTTCAACCTATTATGCACATAAACTGAGAAACAAGAGCTGAAGCTTTATTGTTCACCATCAGTATGTATCTGAAGCGATAAACCTGTTCAAGTGCAATGGAGTGTTACAAGTTTTCCAAGTCTTTAGTGGTGTTAGAGCAGCTTTTGGCTGCAGGAAGCATGCCTGGATAGTAGTTCAGAGTGACACAAGGTTTAGATTGTCTGTAATCTGCTAGGAGTGCTGGAGCCAGCTGATGCAATCCAGAGAGAGGATGAGCTGGTCTCTGAGGGCTGGCCGATGCATCTGAGATGCACAGATTCATCTGCTGCTGGCAGGGCTTCATCTGCTGCCTGCATCTTCCCAGATGTGAATTCCTCTCCAGTGTAATTGCGATATGGGCCACAGGAAAGAAGGCCAGCAGTAAGATTTGCATTCACATGCCACAAATTCCTTCCCACACTAATAGGTTGAGATAAGTTTTAACATAGGTACTTTTGGAAGATGGGTTAAAAAAAAAAAAAAAAAAAAAAAAAAAAAGGCAAGTGATCTCAGAAGACATTTCACAATCTTTGTACAAAACAATAGGTATTTGGAACAACTTTGAAGAAGTTTCTAGACTTGAACATAGAGTAATATGACTACAAGTGCTAAATATTCCTGTGCCTTTTTGAACAATTCATGGTTCTGATTAAACCATGATGGCAAGGAGAAAGACAAATGTTTTGCCACAATAAACTCAGCCTTCTAGACAGAGCCTGTGAGTTCCCAGTGAGCTGATTGATAGTTTTCAATAAGGAGCAGTGAGTCTGTATGTTTTGGTGGTTTTAAACTGAACCCAGAGATGCCCATTTGAAAACTGGGAGTTGCATATAATTCAATTTTCCTTTTTCAAGGGAACTCCTATCAAGAAAAGGGTCAGTACTGATGTGTACAGCTGCATCCTGGACATGGTTACAGTACTTGAGATCATCAACATTTTTTGCAGGCTCAGGTGTCAATCCTTTCCTGCTTTGTCCATTGGGAAAGAATCTTGTTCCTTACCCACCTCAGTCCATTCTCTGATCTCAGTTCTGTTTACAGTTTGTCCCTCACCACTTTTAGCACTAGGTCTAGCAGAGCAGCCATCCCCAATGCAGGAGAGAACCTGTAACCTTGATTGCTGCAGAGTTATTGCGTAGAATCTGATATATGCCAGTGCAAGCAAGTTCAGAAACCCAGTCACATGTGTAAAGTGTCCATGTGCACTCCCAGTGTGGCAGTTGGTCAAATGTGAAGTGTACAATTCATGCATGCTACTAACTATTGATTTTCCTTTTCTTTGTTTATGATCATTATGAAAGAGCTGTTAAGTGAGGTGAAACACTTTCTTGCTAAGCTTGTCTTTGTTCTTCTAGACATAGTTCAAACCTAAATCTTCATCATAAGCTTCTGACTAAAGATACACTGGAATTCAACAACCATTTCAATGCAGCATACCTCTTGAAAGACATGGCTAAGGAGTTTTACCAAGATGTCTCTTTAAAACAACATGTTGGACATACTTCTGTAATCTTCAAAGGGATGAACAGAACAGGCAGCTACATTTTTCCAATGAGCAAAATTGCAGAACCCTGTTCTGAGAGTTATGGATACGATCCATTAAGTGATGGAGCTGTTCTGGATCTAAGCACTACTTCCAGCGTTAAATCTGAGAGCAGTGCTCATTCTTCTTGGGATTCTGACGGAGGAAGTGAAATATGTACCATGCCCTTGGATGATAGTGATGAAAGCTGTGAAGGACCCAGCCTAATGCCCAATGATGAACTCTACCAAGACTGTACTTTAATTGAGAAAGCAAATCAAAACTTCATAAATTTACCTTCAAGTTTGCCAATAACTTGTCATATATGTCAAAAAACATACAGTAATAAAGGAACTTTCAGGGCTCATTACAAAACTGTGCATCTCCGCCAGCTCCACAAATGCAAAATCCCAGGTTGCAACACAATGTTTTCATCTGTTCGCAGTCGGAACAGGCACAGTCAAAACCCCAATCTGCACAAAAGTCTGGCTGGGTCACCAACTAGCTTACAGTAAGATCAGACTGATCTTAATTTATTTCTGTTAAGAATTAATCATTTCAATTAAGGAATGTGTTAAACATTAGTTTTATTTAAGCTCATTTGACTTCTAGCTCACTCAGCAACCAGTCAAATTCTTTTCTCCTGTGTGTGCTCTCCAGCAGATTCAGTTAGCGAAACTTGGTGCTGTAGGCTTTGTGCAATTGTCTGGTTTGATGTTGAACAGCTAAAACTTCTGCAAGGAAAAGAAAACATCTTAGAAATGGGGGAAATATGGAGACCTCAACCAAAATGTTACTGATACTTGTGAAGTATTACTTGCCACAATAGGAGCTTCAAATGAGAACCACCATTGCTTGTGTTTACATGTTAAATGGGTTGTTGTGTTGTGTAAGAAATGAGTAATGACTGGGGTGAGTTTCCTCTGGTTGGGTTGAGAATTTAGAGGCTGACATTTCTTTCCTGAGACCTTAGTCTGAAGCTGACTTGCAGTATTAGTAGAACAGAACATATGTAATTAATTATATCCCAAAATCTAATGGAGAGAATACAAATTTGGGAAAACTGCACACAGTCCAAATCTTATGAAAATCCTGCAGTCCTTACTCCTTAAGTTTGCATTTCCCTTCAGTAAAGATTAAAGTATTTTCAATTTCGTAGAATATGATACCATTAGCTTTGTAGGAAAAGGGGCTACTTTTTGACAGAATAACCTAAATAGATCTGAGACATTCTGATAAATTGTGGTGGTAGAAAAAATACATAGGTTAAGCTAAAATTTCTAAACTACAGGAAATGCATCCATACAATAGGAGGGAAAGTAAACCCTTTAATTTAAAATGCACTTTTTGAGTTCTACTTTCAGGAAGAGAAAAGTTTTGTTAAAAATGGGGGTTGGGCAGGGGGAAGAGGAAAAAAATCCCAGGCCAAATATCCAAACTGCTTAAGAGTTGGAGGGTGCAATTCTAAGCCTCTGAAAGAAAGAGATGAAATGGATGCAGTAGATTGATACACCTTTTATGATGCAGCAGTTAGTTTCTACCAGTGGGGGATAAAAAAAAAAAGTGTTGATCTTTGTAACAATAGAAGAATGCTTATTCTCATTCACTCCTCTTTTTTATAAGAACATTGTTCAAATATCTGTTAAAATGTTTCATATCTTTGTAGTTGCCCCTGTAATTAACAGTATTCTGCATTACGTTCTATGCACTTAAGAAGACTGGCCTTGCATTGTATTTAAAAACACTTTAATATTTAATTTGTAGTCACATCATACAAATGCTGTGCATGTACTTGTGGTGTGTCCTCTTTCAATCATTTGCAAAGAGGAAAAGAAATAAGAAAGGAATTCTTACAGTACCTTTTTTACTTTATTCCACCAGTGGAAATCTGTTGATCAATTCTAGTATGCAAGCATGACATTGACAGCACAATCTGTACATATTATACCAAAGTGCTTACAGTATTTGTGGTTTCTAGAACAAGTCTAGTTTTCCAGTATAACTGGATCTTAGTCTTTTTTCATTTTTGTGACTGAATAAAAATAGACTGAAATTCAGGATTTCAAATGTACGTAGAAAGAATAGTACAATGCTATTGCCATATGTTTTGATGTTTAACTTATTCTAAAAAATACTATGGTATTGTAGCCATTTCGTATTGTACAAAAGAAACAAATGTGGACTGAATATTTCACCAGTTTCTTGGAAATCTTTCACCAATTCTTTGGAAAACTGGTTTGTGTGTGAGTATGGGTTATGCAAGGTAAAAACATGACACAGTTGTAAATGTTTGTGCTCACTAGAAGTGGCTTCCATGCATTGTGTAAAATAATCTTCTATTTTTTTAATTTACTCTAGGTTTATGTGATATTTAAAATAATCCATTTGTGCTTGAAGCCGTCAGGAAAAAATATTAGCGTGCGGAAAGTTGTGCCATTGCTTTGAGGTTTTGTCTTCTGGGGGGAATTGGTGTTTTGGTTTTTGTGGGGGGAGTAGGGTGGTGTTTGTTTTGCTGAGATTTTTTATTGTTGGTTTTTTTTGGTTTTTTAATAGAAACTCCTATCAGCGGGGGTCATAGTTTGAAAGCTAAGGGCACAATCACAGGAGACACAATTGCTCCCAGCCTTTTGATAGTATAAGTCAATTGTTTGTTATCCAGCTATTTCAAGCTCTTTTTTTTATACATATATATATATAAATATAAACATCTTTGTTTAATCATTAACTGTTTTTTTGAAATGAAATGTGATGTAAACAAATGTTGTAATGCCCATTTATTTAGTTTTCACTGTGTCAAAAAAAGAAACGCATTTGTATACCCTAATAATTTTGTATGTGTTAATAAAAACTAGTAATAATGCCTTGGTTGATTCAGAAAACTAGGCTTTTTTTGCTTGAAAATACTGCTATTCTTAATTTTTATTTTAAAAATCCAACTATTTCTGAGAACACATTCTGTCTGTAGAGAGCACTGGTTTGACAATGGTACTAACTTATTCCATAATAAGGAAGTGTCATTATTTTAATGAGCCATTAGAAGTAATGTCATAAATGTTGTCAGATATTTTATTGATTTCTTCTTCGTGCAGTAGGCAAGGGTAAGAGGTTCGTTTAAAAGCCATCAGCTAAACAGAAGGTAAATACCACATCACTGAGAACTACACTGAAAGATATTTTGTGCCCTCTGTATTCTTTATACTTTGGAAGGGTTTGGTGGGGGTTTGTTTGTTATTTCTCAAAAATCTGGACAGGATGGGAGGTTTCTCAGAATAAGGCTTAGTATCCAAGCCCTTGGTACCCCTAGAGCAGCATATGTATCTCATGAAGCGTTTGTGTAGCTCCCTCCTCCTAATGACCACAATGTGGCTGGACCAAGCCTTGACATCTCCTGTTAGTTTTAAATACGTGTGATGCTTATAGCAGCCCGTATCACATATTCACCACAGATGTTGAAGGAAGTAACCTCACTTCAGAATAGTAGTACCATTATTTTTGGAGCTTTTCAGAGTCAGTCTGGAAAGCTGAAGCAGCTTCCCCTGGCTGGGACTCAGTGCCAGAGTTGCTCACATCTGCGATCCGTGAGTATGTGCAGTTGGGGGCTCAGATCTTTGCCTGAGATTTGAACTGGGCCTGGGCATGCCCACCCTTGCTACTTGAGTATGTTACTCCTTTTTTATTTTTATCTTTTTTCTTCTCCCTTAGAAAACAAGAGCCTCAAAAACTAGATCCTGTTGTCTTTCTGTGACTCCAAAGGAGAAGGCACGGGTGCATGCTGCAGGGTAGCCACTCCGAGCATCCAGTTTCAGAACACAGGTATTTTCAATAGTTTTTGGTAGCAAATCTGTGTCCCTCTGGAACAATGAGTGTCCTGGTGCTTACAGGAGTATTTGCAGAAATATGGTTTGAATGGAGTGCAAGGGATCTGTTTTTATAGCCCCGGTTTTCTATGTACTTTGAAAAGAGCTGTGGTAAAACCAGAGGCTGTTGTTTCTAGTGAATCTTTACTGAAGTTATACACTGCAAAAGCCAGAAAAGTGGAGAAACAAGTTCTGAAAATACCTGTCTGATGCCCTGCATTGAATAGGGAAGCCTAAAAAACAGCTAAACTACTTGGACTTAATCCAGGGATTTTTAAGCAGAGTGCCAGGTCCTCCTTGAAAAGGGTTTACGAGCAATTTCTGATTAATCAGCAAGCATAGATCTAAGAAAAGTGGCTAAACTAAAAACACCTTTAGAGTTTGAGATACAGCCCATAAGCCCATAAGGATTGCATTCAGTCTGCAAGTGAGCATTCATTTCCAAGCTGAAATGCAAGTTTGAACTGGGAAGGAGACAACAGTGCAGTAAGAGGAGGAAGGTTGGATCAAAGGTTTTGTTCAGAGCAGCATTTACTGCCAGTCCCCTCGATTTGAGGGGAGGGAGAGACAAGGTTTGAAGTAGAATTAAGTATGCATAGCATGACTAAGTCAGCTTTGAATGACTTGGAAAACTCTTTAACTGATTGCTAGCTAGAGAGATTTCCACATAACCTCAGCAAGCATGTTTCTAGGTAGACTGGCTTTTAATTTCCCCTTGCCTTCACCCCTCACCCCCTGGCTCCCCTTGCCTTTTGGCAGTCCTTGGATTATTCGTGGTTGCTAACTTGGAAATGTACTGTTGAAACATCACCCTGTTAAACTGTAGCCCTGTCAGCTCCCTTCCCTGGGAGCACCCTCCAGGTTTTACGGGTGGTCTGTAAAGAGGCAAAGGAAAGGTAACACTGTGAAGTGACAGTCCCTCTCTGGTGAACACTTCATCTAATTCTGCAATGGTTTAAAGCTTCGTGGAAGCATTTGTAGCCTTTTATATTGTGTCTCTGTAGTTCCTGCCCTAAACTGGTAAAACTGACTGTGAATTACTATCCATTATTGCCTGCAGATGCTTGTGTTTAATAAGCAGAGAAGTTACTTCGACTGCTGAGTGCAGCACTGAAAGAATTTGTCAAACTTGTGCTTGCCAAAGTCTCTAGCAAAACTCTTCTTAATTTGGACTGTGAGGAGTACCATATATCAGCATCATTCTACAATTTTTTTTAAAATTTTTTTTTCTTTTCAAAAACTTAAGGCCAATCCAAACATGTCTTAAGTGTGAGCTGATTCTTTGCTTCAGTCTTTTATATCTTCAGTCATTAGTTTTCTTGTTCTGTAGTTTCTGCTCATTCAGTGTAGGGATTTCTAAAAATGTGTTACTTTTATAATGTTGCTGCTATTATTAACTCCTGCATCTGCCACACTTTAGAAGATTGTAAATTTAGGGGTAGAGGCAGTCATTAATGACTGTATGCTCTGCAAGTAATTTCAAGTCTGAGAAACTGTCAGTGTTGGAGGGTGGAATTAGTTACCACTTTTTGGAAAAGCATGTTGATGGGCTGCTTGAAAAAAGTTCCAAGACGGACACACCATGCACTAGAAAAAGCTCAAGCCTTCCCTGTCCTACAATGATATGAGAGAGAACTCTGTACTTGTGAAGTTTCCTTGCCCTTTTTCAGTCTTTGAGTCAGACTGAAAGTTCTTAAGGTGTGTGACACATTTCCCATTCACTCCCTGTCTGTACATCTCCTATCTTAGACCAGTATTTCTCAAGACCAAATGCCCAGTCTGCCCTCCTCACTGAAGCCTAAAGCCAGTGAGGTGACTTTCAAAGATGAATTGAATTATCCTGGGTCGTTCTCACCTCCTCTTTGTATCCCTTCAAATTCAGAAACAGATAGACCTAACATTTGTTCAGTCACAAGAATATACTGCAATGGCTTCCTGATTTTTTTTAAAAAAGAGGATCCCATAGTTGCAAGTGATATATGACTTAAGGTATGTACTGAGCAACTTGCACTGCAATAAAACTGAGCAGATGAAAAGATTTCAATCTGAGTACTCATTTTAATTCCAAAATTATTATTTTTAACTATAGTCATTATACAAGCTGTTTCCTAGGAAAATATCTAATTTGAATCTGCTGATTTATAAGGATGACAATATGTATATGCCCTCCATGCATAGGTGATTTATGCACACATATATATCAATACATAGTAAAATTGCATATGCATAGAGCTGCATATTCATGTTAAACCTAATTCTGTTCTCATTTATGGTAATGTAAGTTGGGAGCCATTTCAATGAATTCAGTAGAACGGGGCTTATAATACTGGAATCATGTCTCAACAAGGATTGTTAGCTACATGTGTGAGTAGATAGGCCCATGCTGGCTGCTTACAGTGCTTTGTAACTGCTAACTTACTAAAACAGGTCAAAATATTACACTATGAAAGAACAAATGAGTTTTTACTCATTTCTACATCCCCATCTCCACTATAAATGATTCATTTGCAGGCAATATTTCTACATGACCAAGGTAACAACTGTACTAGTGTTATCTTTGCTGGTAAGAGAGCATGAAACAGATCCTGCACAGATATAAAACACTAACTCTGAGTGAGCTTGGCCAGTTTAGGCAAGTTCAAAATCTGGACAGATATGCCTTATGACATTCCAACAGTCTCCAGCCAAAAATTCTCAAAGAGAACAAAATGTGTGAGTGTATGGCGTATAGAGATGTGGAAGAACCAGGAGCAGCCAGAGTGACTTCAGAGGAGACGCTAGGAAAACAACATAACTTACTGGAGAGGAGACATGTTATTGCTGCTCTGGGAAGCCAACATCTGCACCTCTGTGTGGGATGATATAAACCTTACGTTGGATTCCTGAGCACAGAGGGGCCATGTGCAAGCGAGAGGTACACACAGGCTTCTCAGGCTGCGAGCACGCCCCGAGCCAGCAACTCGCCTTAGTGCTATCCTCTGCAAAGTAATGCAAGGCATGGTAATGATACCCACAAACATGGGGGCTTCTCTCTCTTCAGAAAATCAGTGTGCAGAGCTTACACCTTCTGCTAATGGCCTGTAGATTGTGAGCCCCTTTGCCTTCCTCAGCATGTCCAGGAAATATTCCTTTGAGTGAAGCCATCTACTTAGCTTTCCCAGCACTCTACTTCCCCCTGCTTTAGCATGAAATGCCTTCACCCTCTGACTACAAAGGGCAGTGTAGATAGAGCTTCTGCTGTGCCCATCCTTATCCTTCAGCTATTTCATCTCCTTCCTTTCCAGGGGAGGTGAGGAGTTGGTGGTGCACCTAGGTTTTTTCTCACTTCTGAGGAGCTTAACAAAAATCTCCAGTCTCTGTTTCTTTGTTTTATCTTGCACAAAGAAGAATGAACAAAAGCAATAGCTGAGCATGAAACTGGGGGACTGTCATTTGGAGAGCAGCCACATGGTGGTTCCAAAGGGGGAAGGAGTGCATGGAGCACAATTATTATTGTGGGTGGCATTTGTGCAATTTTTTGGTTACCACCATCCACAGAGAGAGAATCTTTGAAGAACTCCTTCTTGAATATTATTTGTGGTAGAAAGGGAGAAGATCTTTCTTTGTTCAAGAAAACAGTAGGAACTGAATGGAGAAGAACCCATTTTGGAAGCAATGCAGGCATGAACAGCTACTGCCAGTGAGTGGATGATGCCAGTGCATGGGAGATGAAGCAGAAATGGAGGAATATCTGCATGGGAAAATTTGTTTTCTCTGTTCCTACACTTTTCCCTGTTGCATTTTGAAATGCTACTCTACCTTCTTTTTCCTGTATTCTGCTATGGTTGCATGAAGAAATCTCTTTAAGGGTACAGTTGGAAAGCAGTCTCAGTTTCTCACCTGTATCTAAACTGTATCTCTGTATCCCTTTATGTTAAAGGAATGGGGATTCCCCCCTTATTCAGACCATGCAGTTCAGCTGGAAACAAAGCTCCAAAAATGGTGCTGGTTCTCACAGGGAGCTGCCAACACTGCATTACACACACTCTGCTCTTTTGCTAATGCCCTTGAGCAGATGTAAGATGAGTCTGGTGCGTGATCTTCATGCAGAGAAGGGGGAGGCTATCTACAGGTAACTGAGCTGGTTGGCATGAAAGCTCCAGCCACAACTCTTAACTTTCTGTTTAAAAGTAAGCAAATATCTGCAAATGCATTTTACTGCACACTCAGAGCAGTAGTTTTTACCTCATAAGAAAATTGTGAGAGTAACACAAAGGCTTGGGTGTGCACTGTGATACTACAGAAGATTTAAGAATCTGATTCCATAAAACCCTTTTTGTGTCCCTATGAAGGATCGTTGCAAACATAGTTTTTGCATGATATTATATTCCCCCAGTCTTTAATTTATTTTTAAAAAATCTTCAGTATTCAGTAACAATCATTTCCTGCATTACTAGTCTTTTGTTTACAGCAATGTAAATTACTGGGTTTGGAGTTAAGGAGCAATAGCTGCTAGGTTGAGCTATCCTCTTCTTTCTTTTGCCCTTTTCTGTGACTGAAAGAAATCAATTCGTTGTTAACTGGCATTTATTTTGTTATACAAGTCAGGCTATTATTGTAGGGAGTGGGTGATGTTTAAAAAATTTTTGGCCATTTTCTGCCCTGTGAGGACATGTTCAACACAGGTATATCCTGCTGCACTCTTCTGGCTGGAGTTAGAACTGGCCAGAGCAACCTTTTCATTGCTAACAGCAGGAGGTGATGCTGATTCTGCTACATGGTAAATGCCTGTGTAAAATCTAACACAGGCATGCTTTAAAGAACTCAAATCTAAATTTTTTTTCCTTTTGTTTCAAGTGGTTCATAGCAGGACTACCCCAGGCAATGCCTCATTGACATGGATTCCTTACAGCACCTTGCATTTTGACCTGTGAGGCCTGCTGGTCATTGTACCAGACCAAGGTCACAAAGTGTGCAGCACAAACCAACCCCTCAAACATCAGGATAATAAATATACATGATCATGTTAAGTAATGGAAATATATCTAGTGTTGCACATCTGGTTTCAGGGATGCATTAACTCAGACAAAAACAATAGTCAAATAGGGAAAGTAGAATAATTTCCAGGTCAGTAATAATAACTGTTCACACAGCACTCAGGGGAAATCAAATACACATATTTGCATTCAGATATGTACTACAAACACAAGAAGTCTCAATATCCTTCTAGAAAAGCATGCCAGATTTTCTTTGAAAAGTTGTGGTTTTAATCACATTAATTACATGTTGGATTTGTGCAGAAGACCACCATCATGACATTACATCAACATATTTTGCACTAAAATAAATACCACAAAGAATCCTGCAAACTAAAGTGAGCACACTCTATCCCAGAAATCTCTGCAGATCATGGTTTAGCAGAGCAGATGAGCAATGGCACCCTGCTTCTGAAATTTAGAGTACCTGGTAAAGTAGTGATGCTTTTCTAGAAGTGAAGATTACTGATTTCCAATTCCTCATTTTGTATTTACAGTTCCTATGTTCATATTAAATCACAGCTCTTTCTTGGATGTATTTCTCTTGTGCTTTAACATGTACGTAAGCAGAAAATCCCAAAATTGTGCAAATTCTTGAAAAGCAAAAAGTGCACCTTTTTCCTTACATCAAAGGAGAGTCTCAGGGCATTTAAAATTAAGATAAAAATGTTTAATTCTGCTTACAGAAAATGCTTTCAAGTGAAACATACACTGCAAAGAGAATGCTCCCTCCCCAGAGGTTTGGCCTTGCAACCTCTCTGAAGGCCCAGGACTGAGTCACAAGGACAGTTTGAATGCTGTTGCTGCTCTTGGTAGAATAATTATATGCTGCAATGTTAGCAGAAGGGGGTTACCATATGGAAGAAGCAGCTCTGGGTAAGTGGATATTCAAGACATTTGTAAGCTTTATAGGAGCTGTGTTTGACCTGGAGGATAGTCTAAGTTTTTGAATCCAGGTGGGTAATCCTGTGTCTGTCCTGGTGCAAGTTTCAGCTTAGAGCCTTGTTGTGTCTTGAGGACTAGTGCCTTAATGCCTACAAGGGCATGCACCCAGGGTTATTTTCATTGCAAACTTCAGGGCTTGAAATGCACCCACAGTGTGGTTGGGTTTGGGTGTACTTTGAGGTTTTTTCTGTGTGGTGCAATGACTTTTTCATCCCCCTTTTCCAAACTAGGATCCTGGCACAAGGTGCTGTACTCTCCTTAGCAGCTATGTGGCTTCTTTGCACCAATGCAAAACTTCAGGAGTATAACTTGATTAAATGAAGAAACAGGGGTTTTATTTTTAGTCCTGAGAATTCTTACATAATATAAAGCCAAGTGGAAATAAAATAAAATAAAAAAAAAGTGAGAAAAAGGACCCAAGCTTGGAGAAATTTATGCCACCAGCACATTACAGTAAATGTGGTTTGGGAAAACTCAGATATTCATCATTGTATTCTACCAACCAGCCAGCCCAAAACATAATGTATTATAATTCCAAGTGTTGTTAGTATTCCATTTTTATCTGTTGTTTACAGTGTGAAAAACAAGCCCAGTGTTGCATCCTTACTCAAGGACTATGTTGCAACATCTTTCTCATGTGGACTGTGACATAAGGAAAGATTATTCACATAATCATATCATAGCCTTCCTATTTCCTCAGGCCTTTTGCCCTGAAAAGGTGACTCACTTTTAGAGTGCTAACTGTGAGTAGCAGCACACAGCAGAAGTACATTGTTTTTTAATTTTTAAAAATTAATACTGTATGTGCAACATCATCATACATGAATTGACAGGGACTGTTAGTGTCTCATCAGTCAAAAGCCTTGAATTCACACCAGCAGGTAACTGAATTATTGGAACTCAGATTTGTAAAGCAGTTAAATAATGGCAACATTGTGCCCAGTATCTAACAGATGGAATAAATATGAGTTCTCTTCTTCTGGAAGTATTGAAATATTTGCTGAGATCTTAATGTCTGTGGCTTCAAAAACTGAGACTAAAGAATTTTAATCTCATTGTTCACGCATTTCTTCAAATTGTTTGACAATGCTTTTTACTATTGTTGAGCTTGTTTTGTTTTGTTTTCTTTCTGTATTTTGTTAAAAGTTGGACCACATTTCAAGTTTAGCAGTGAAGATCTTGAATAATTTGTGCACTTCTGTCTTCTCTCATTCTCAGATTCTGCTCTCACATAAGTGTGTATTTCTGCTGAAGTCAATATCTAGAGGGAAAAATTCTTTTTTTCCAGGTCAATAGCAATCTGTCTAAATAGCAAAACATTTAGAAGTGTCCTTCTTTAGCAAAAGGATCGAGGTTGGGGAAAGGTATATGGTAAGATGGGTCGGAACCTCTCTGCTATGAAAGAATTTTCCTAAAAAGACCAGGAAAAAATTATCACAAAGTCTTCTTACTGGTTGGATTATGCCTCATCTTCTGCTGGGTCCCTGGTCCATTCTTGCCCTATTTTATTTTCTTGAAGGTAGCTGTAGGCTACTGAAAGGCCATAAATTTTAGGGCAGCAGGAAGGGAGGAACCTAATTCTTATTTAGAAACTAAACAGGGACAGAAAGTTCTTCCATCTCTCTGCTGCTTTCACATGAAGTGAGCATAAGAGTCTCTTTTGGACACAAAACAGGACCAAAGCATCTTTTAGTTGATACACTTCTTGATTCTGGTCCATCATGTGGCTCAAAGCTGCAGAACTTCCGAGCTATAATGAAATCATCTTTGTCATTTTTGGCCTGAAAGAGAATATTGCTGTCCTTGGCTTTAGAGAAGGGAAGGACAGTCTCCTCAGATGGAATCTCTGATACTGTCTTGACTTTTAGATAATTTTAGAGATTCTTTACATCCATAGCTTCAAATTAAATCTCTGTTCCCAGACAAGCCTTTCTCCCTCTGTAGCTTCTTCCAGGGCCTTTCAGTTTGTACTTTGGCAGAGTACAAAGAGGAAGGAGTTGTATCTTCAGTGTCTTCCAGGCCTGCAAGAGCTGTGTAGGAGGAAAGAATCAAAGTGCAAAGTATCAGAACTGGAATTGAACCCTGATAGCCAGGTCTGCCTGTTATCTCACCATTATCAAAATCACAACACATTTCTTCTGCTAAATGCAAGGTAGAAGGAGAGGTTGATTATGATGCATTCTCCAGAAAATGAACATACAATCTTAATTCAGAGACAATACCCACAAAACAAGGATCAGATTTAGGTGAAATGTGGATATTTGCTGGAAAAGAGTGAGTGAAACATGAATCAAATTCTACCCAGAGTTTGCAAATCAAAGAACTACTGAATTACAAGTGATTTTTTTTTTCCAAAGGACTGCAAGAATTTCTACCAGATTACCAAGGGACTTCTGTCTCATGGTGAATTATAAGCAGAAGACAGGTGCAGGCACTGATTTGACTAAAATATTCAGTTTGAGACACAGTGGAACTTTCTGCTGTTTGGTTAAAATTCCTTGTCCTAAATCACAAGCAGTTCCTCCTTTTTCACTTAAACCCAAAGGGACTGTTACAGCAGTGGACACTAAGTGAGCCCATTATCAGTCTGTTCATCTAATAAATACCCCTTCTGCTATGTGTGCATGAACAGAAGAGAGTGAGTCAAAGCTGAGTAAAAAATTACACTGTTCTTGGAACCTTGAAATCAGGCTGCAATCACTTCCATATAATGCCACCTTAATTCGGGTATGAGTTATGTTGTAGGTTGGAGTAAATTTTGCTCCTTTGCTAAGGCAAGTTGTAGGTCTTGTGCCAGGTGTTGCAAAGATCATTAATGCCTTTTCTCATCTTGCAACTGTTGTTTGTTGTGTTCTAAAACTGAATTTGTTTTCAGTATTTTTCTCAGTGCAGTATTTGCAGCTTCCAGTACTTCCTTGATGCCCCAACTTATAATATTTTGTAGAAATTAAGGAGCTGAGAGCATATATGTATGTGTATGGCATTAGCATGTAATAATGGTATGTTTTATGACATAAGTAAAAGCTGCTAAGAAATTGGCTTGTAATTCTTCAGGCATTCCCCACAAAAACTACTGCTGTGAGTCACCCCAGTGAGGTGGGTAGGATCAGAGCTTGCACATGATCCCGTGGTATTTGTCCATTGGTCTTCCCTTTAGAGAAGCTGCTGGTGGTGACACAGATGTGCTGGATTGGTCACTGCCCTTGTTTCAGTGTCAGATATGGAACTGTGGCTTTTGAACAGCTGGGGATGGAAGGAATGTGCACCTTTCACATCTCAGTTGAGAGACTACACCAGGATATGTTTGGGATGATGTCAGGGTGAGCAACCTTCAGCAGCATTTTGTTTTTGTACCACAATGACTGCAATGTGCCACACAAGCAGGTGGTGTGGTTGTGCTGTGAGCTGGGGAAATCGTGGTGGTTCTGCTGCAAGATTCTCATGTCACACCATCCTCTGCTGTAATAAAACACCAGCAAATGGTGTTGGCACACAGAAGAGTAAGGCTCTTTCCTGAGGTGAGAGAGGGAACTTGCCCCACCCTGATGATAATGTTTGAGCTTCAAAAGAGCCTCTCTTTGAGACTTCTTAGTGTTTCCTGGTAAACTGAGGTGCTGCACAGAGCAATTAGAGACCAGACCTCAAGGTAGAAATATCTAATCCTTATTTTTAGCACCTTGCATTTTTGAGTGCATCCCATAGAGTGAAGTAGATTAGTAAATAAAATAAAGACAGGAGAATGTAGGCATAAAAATAAATAATTTTGTCGTAAGCAGATGGTACACTTGTATTAAAGCCAGATGAGATGCAAAGATATTGTAGCCTGAAAGCTAAATGTCTCTTGGAGCAGTTCCCCCTGAGTATAGTTAGGTCTCAAGTTAGGGATCACAGTGCACTCTGAGAAGACAGAAGTTTATTTTCCTTGCTTCAAATGAACTTAACCTGTTTTGCATGCAAAAGCATGATATTTACAGTTTAATAATTCTCAGATGAAGTGCTCTTAATTCTTCAATTAATTAAAATGTTGGTTCTGATAGATAGGCTACACATGCTCAAGAGAGTTATTTAAATAATTTATATAAGGAGACCTTTCTTGAAAATCTGTGTGTGTAACAGATGGGTATTACTGCCCTGTAAATTAGGTGGTGATTTCCCAGGCACTCAGATTTGGGAATCTTGATTTTGTTTCTCACTCCTGTGAAGAGACAAAGCCTAACTGACTTGGGAACCCTGCAGTGCATAAGCAATCCTACCAGACTGGAATTATTAGTAGACAGAGACCTCTGGTGGAAATAGTTCAGTACTTCAGGGAAATACAGATCTATGTTTTGGAACAAAGCTTGGAAATCCTCCTGGTGAGAAAGGTCAGAGGCCTGGGAAGGACTACATTAACAGCAGCATAGATATTTTTTATGTGGCTTTTCTCTCTGTCCTTTCTAGGAGAGCTGAATGACTCTCCTAAAAGAAAATAAACTAACTTGGATCTGTAGACAAGTACAACAAGGGCAACCCTTCAGGCTGCCTCTGGGGAGCAGCAGTCCATTTAACCCAGCAGTGCCTTGGCAGACTGCAGTGTGTCCCTGGTGTTGGCAAAGCCATGCTGGGAGTGCACCTCTGGCTAACACAGGGAGCCCAGGGAGAAGAGAAAGTCCAGGTGGCCAAATCCTTCTGGCACCTGCACCATGGTATAGCACCAGGAGTTTCAGAGAGAGCCATTACTTGCATCAACAAATGACTAGCGAGATGCTGAAGACACAATTCCTGTGCTAGTCTGTCCTGCAGGAGCATTCCTCATGGATATTTCCTTTTATTAATGGTTGTGCTTCTGGACAGAATGGACAGCTTGCAGTGCAGTGCCAGTGCCTCAGCTCACAGCAGGCTGAATAAAGCTAAAGCAGGGCTTGACCCAATCGTTTTTCCCAGTAGGTTGCAAAATTTGGCAGCTGTCATAAGTATTGGCTTCCTCTTTCTGAAAAGGAAATTGATTTGGCTCTGGGACAGCAGAAAAGCAAAAAAACCCAGCTAAGTCCCCAAGGTTCAACAGTTGTCCACCACACACAATTCTGAAGGGTTCCAAGTTCATCTCTGGACAACAGGATTCAAGCTTAAAAATACAGGAACACCTCTGAAAATACAACTCGCAAGCATGTGCTTCTGTTTTCTCCCCAAATCTGTAAGAATTCACAACAAAATGTCTAGAAGTATAAGCTGATCAGTCAGTACATTGGTCTGGTATGGTACAGAGCTACAAGCAGTATAATCAATGCATTTTGGAGTAAATTATGCTATAAAATGGCCTCTGTGAAAAGTTTAGAAATTAATGGAAAGATTTCTCCTGCCTTCAAGTTTTTGATTGTGCTCAGAGAGCATCTCCACCAGCTGCATAGTATACATACAGTGTAGATGCATTTCAGCAGTTTCCCAGGGCATTCACAACTGCAGTTTTCTCTGCTCTAAACTCAGCAGAGTGTAGCTGGTGGCCATGTGTACAAGGAATGGTAGTGTACTTTTCAGTGTGAGTGACAGTTTAACAGACATCTTGTAGAGGTTGGGATATTAGTTTCTAAACTTAAGCTTTCCAGTGGAATTCCCATTTTTCTTCCAAAAAAAGAAAAAAAGGCAAAAACTTTGTCTTACCCTCAGACCAAAGCCCAGTTTAGAAATCCCAATCTGGTAGTATTTTATAGTTTGCTTAGTTAAAGTTTCTATCAGTTAATTTTTATACAAATACATTCTTGCTTCTGCTGACACAGTCAGTACTGAATACTTGTGAACAGTTCACACACGTCTTCATTTAAAATAATGTCAAGATATTCATTTAAAAGAATATCAAGTGTCACAGACTTTCTGTTTAAAGAAAAAATCAGATAATCTTGGCCTAAAGCTCTCTCATCCAGCAGCCAACCCGAGTCCAGCCTCTATCTGTAATTGCTTGTTCAAAATTCCTTCTCAGTCAGTTTTCAGGCTTCAGTTCTGCCTCATTATTTGACAAACCACTTCTCACACCAATCCTAGATCTATCTTAGGAATTCCTGGCCTGCTTGGCTTTTGATTTTCAGAAGAAACCATGGGTCTTTTAACTTTTGTCTTACACAAAGGGCCTGTTGACCCAGTCACTGATGTTTAACTATGTCTTCTAATACCTCCTTCCTAAAACACTGTTTGACTCTTCTTGGATCTACACTAACACTAATTTTCTGTGGTAGATAGAATATTCAGCCTGCAATACTTAAAATAAAAAGAATGTATTCCCTAAAATACAGAGTTGCATTCATACAGATTAGTTTCCCTGTCACGCCAGAATAAATCACTCAAACTATTTTACATTATTCCCTACTAGTCATAAATAAAATTCACACTGTGATAATCCTTGCTGTGATATTTGGCCTGAATGTTCTTTGTTTCTCCAGATGCCATCAGTTTTTATAACTTGTCTGTACCTAGATTTTGTGACAAAAATTTATCACAGATATAGACTCCACTGGGCTGTGTTAGACATGTGCAGAACAAAGTTTCTGAATTTTTCATACACACCACCAAAACATATTCAGAACCACGTTTTTACTGAGTTTTGTGTTGCTTATTCTTGTGAGCATTCAGATCTGCATTGACATTTTAGGTAACTTAAGTACTCTGGTAGCCATTTTAGTGTCAAATTAGAAAAATTAATATATGTAAGATGTTCCAAGTGCTTGGTTTCCATGTCATCCTCAAAAATTTTCTGAAAGGTTGAGTAATTCTGAAAATAATTTGAACATTTTTTAGCATTACAATCAATGTTCATAAAGAAACATGTGGCTAGCTTAGGATAGTCAGTACAAAGCTGCAAATTGACTCCATTATTTTACAGAGGATCAAACACTAGGCAAAAGTTTACTTACATTATTGTGTTCAACTGTGATGAAATAATGGAGATTGCAGATGGAAGGAACATGTAGCCCATCAAATCCTTTAAAATGCCCATTATTTTTGTTACTCTTTTTACCTGTTATGCACATCATTAGTATTATAAGGAAAGCAAGAGTCATAGTACATGTATTCCTGAAAGTAAGCCAGCTTTAGAGAAAGCCAACATTATCTTCCTTTCACTCTACAAATAAGAGGATTAGAAGTACAACAGAAAGCAAGAACATTTAGAAAGTCTTGGAGGCCACTTTAAAAGCATTTGTATGTTACAAATTATCATGGAAGTGAATATTAAAACATACATAGCTGAATTTCAAAATTGTAGAGGTTTTGGCAAGCAAGTAAGAAGCCCTCTTCACATAGTGTCATCTGTTTTTACTTTTACACTGAAACAGTCCTGCAGTATCCTTTTAAATAGTGCAGGAGCCCTAGGCTGGGCCTCCCTGACTTGTAGTGCAAAACCCACCAAAATGCAGACAAACCTTACCCTCTATATAGTAAGAGTCAGGGGTCAAGTGTGCATGTATGTATGCCATATATAGGGCAGAGTTGTGTGATTTGTATAGATTTTACAGACTAGAAATTAAGCCAGTTTTGTCATCATATTGACTCCTTCTCCTAGATAAAGAATTCAGACCAGCTTGAAAACAAAAGCCCAGCCTATGAAATGGAATAAATTAACATTTTAAAAGTAACCCCATTCCCAGCAGTTTTGTTTGCCTGGAAAGGGAATACTCCACTAAATCCAGTAGAGATTCAGCTGTTGACACTGCCCAGGCATATCCCAATGCACAGTGACACAAAGTCAAGAGGTGGCATCCTCAGCCTTTTGAAGTAAGAATGTCTGGTTTGCCTCCATGGGCTGTTTCATATGGAGATGCCACTACTACAGCATGTGTTCTACTCAGTCATTTATTCCTGGAGTATCCTGTAGGACATCTGAGTGATTCAGTCAGTATGTGGATAGACAGTAGCAATACAGCTCCAGGCCCTAGGAGCATCACAGCATAACCTCCTCATCAATTGCAGTGATAACTGTACATGTTCTGATTTGACTTCTGCTCATTTGTGCAGCAGCATCTCCAGTGCCACTGCCCATTCCATGGAAAACTGGAGCTGACCATGCTATGTGGTAGAGCAGTAGCCTTTGACATGCCTAGCAATGAACATGCCATGAATCTGAAAACAAACATCTAGGGGCTCAAAGCTATAGTTTTTAAGTGCTTGAATCACAAGCTTCAAACAAATGAGCTTGCAGGAGCACTTCACTAAAAAAATCGGGGAAATGGAGCATTTGTTCTTAATCCAAACCAGCGTGGTTACTGACAGAAGAAGGACACTTGTAAAGGATCAAAGCTATTGCCAAAAAAAACAGGGGTAGTTAAAAGAGAGGGTACTGCAGTATCCTCATTTCTACAGATACTTTCCTGTCTGCAAAACACTGAGAGAGACTCCACATAAACATTTTTACTGTCATGTCACATGATGGTGCTACATTGAAGGTGATATATTTCCTGGCAGATGTTTGTGTGGAAAGGCAAACATATGGCAGAGTGATCTACTATGAGACAGCTCTTTGGACCTCACCACCCCCCAGGAATGCTCAGGATCAGTGGGAACCGGTGGGTTCCTTACAGTGTGAGAATGTGTGAGAGAGAAAATGAGTTCCTATTCAGTGAAATAAAGGAATGTCTGATGTCTGAGGGTTTACATTTGTGTGTATACTATGCTGCACACCATTTTACATGCTATATGTATACAGTTTAAGCAACATGTAGTATTAATTTCATCTACCAGTTTTTCATTAGTAGTCTATAAGTGTGCAGAACTACATAGTATTTTTAAGGCTGAAATTCTGTCCAGAGTAGTCAAAAGCAGGATCTTGCTGGTCATGCAAAATCTCAGTGAGCCTTTAAGGGAGCTTTGCACTCGGCAGGTTTGCATGAGTGTGTTTCCTTTCATTGCTTTGTGCAGCAGAGGACTGGGTACACCACATACACAGTGGCCAAATTATTCCTTGTATCACTGTCAGCAAAGCTGCACCAAGACAGGGCCATTTGGTCTATTGACCTTTGTTACAACTACAGTTATTGTAAACTACATATTTGCTGAGAAATTAATTCCTTGCTTTAATTTGACACTTTATTAACCTGGGGAAATTAACACAAAATAGAACCATCTTTTGCCTGTTCATTTGAAGTCCCATTGCTCAAACAAACAGACAAACAAATTGCACAACGTTTATATAATGACCAGTACTAGATGTAAAATAACTTACAGCTTGTGGTTATAGAACAGCCTGCTGTTACTTGTTTATATTACTACCCTGAATCTTGATTCTTCTTATCCCCTGTTAACAATATTAATTTTATGTAATGTGGACAATACTGATATTCATATAAACAGTTTATATTGGTTTGAATCCTTATATATTGGATGGTGAAGTCTACATCCTGTGAGTTCCCTAAGCTACCACTGTAAGGTAAAAACTGTTCTGAAAGATAGTGAGGACACTAAATGGGAAAGCAAACTTCAGCTCATTTCAATTTCATACTATTGCTGCCTGAGATTTGTCCTTCACACAGAAGTATGGAAAAGTAGATCTTTTCCTGTGGCAGGTCAAAAATAACATGTAGGTCCAGAGCTCTGCTTAAACTGAGGCTTGTGTGACAGCACAATTTAACTAAAGGTCTGCAGTGCCTAACCAGTTGCATCAATTCTTGCCTTTCTACTGATCTTCTGCTAGCCATGCTCCAGAACTTTACTGCTGATCACTGGAGGACAAAAAGCAGCTCTGAGTGTTCAAACTATTTCTCCTCTTTAGGCACCATGGCCCACTTGGCAACAAACTGACTTTTATCTTCAGAGGGCCAGCATCTGCCCAGTGGAGCAAGCTGCCAGGCCCTCCAGCTGCCAGGCCCATGAAGTTGCAGAGGGAGGACACAGTACAAGCAATTAACAGAGGCATTACATGAATGGGCAGAAGATTTGGGTATCTCTTTTGGTCCCAAAGTTCCTGCTCAGCTCTGGATTGGCATTATGCCCTTTGAAAGTTTTAGTGGGAGGTTTGCTTAAGTAAGACAGGAGCATCATGTCCAGTGGGAGTAGCAGTCTATTAATACCTCTCCCTTATAAGCCTATCCTTGCCAATTCTGTTTGGCTGCTTCATCTCCTGATATTCACTTTGACTTTCTTAATGCTAACCAGCCTAAATATTTTATGCTTGTCTTCCAGCAATATACTAAGTCCTTTGCTGATACTATTCAGTGAAGATAGGTTAGAATTCTTCTTCTGAAAACATTTTTCTTCTGAAACATTGTAGTTCTCTGAACTGCAGTGGGAAGGTTTGAACTGGGGTTCATGTTCAGTAAGATAGCATCCACTTAAACGTGACAGCTAAAGGAGAAAAACAAATGGACAGAAACAAGCCATTTCTTTATGAAACTTCTTTGTTCTAATTCCATAGTAATGCTGTCACTTCTCTAGAAACATGTATGTTTCCTGGCTTATAATGATGTCTCTGCAAATCTCTGCAAATAATACACATCTGCTGGGATGTGTATGATTTTGTAATATTTATATTGGTTTTGTATCTTACTGCGATTTTACATTTTAGCAACTCAGTTTTTCAGAGATACAAATCAGGAGCAACTTCACTGCATCAAAGTAGATAAAGTGGCACAAACAGCAGCAGAAACAGACCTTTGACTTCTAAAAGACCTAGTGCATATTGACTGTTTGCTAGCAAGTGCAGTAGCCCTGGGTTTTATGTAATATTTATTATTTATAAACGTGTAACTTTCCAAACTCAGAAAAAGAAGAGGCCTTCTTTGAAGACGGCAGTGTTGAGAAAAACAAAGTCAGACTTTGTGAGAAAAGATACATTATACAACAAAGGATCACTGAAACACTGAGCAAGATAATATTAGTTATACATTTTAATCTTAATTGTTATTAAGCATGTTAACTTCCTTTCCTCCTCCACAACCTACTCCTGACCTTTTCTTTTCAGCCTCTGTAGCACTTAATTCCAGGCTCTTATGCTAACCCTCGCTCATTAGAGGTGTGGTACACCTAATCAGCTGTCCTAGGTTTTCTGGGAGGGATGGAATTTTGAGAAAGGAATTCAAAAGAAATGAAGTTACAATTCTTAAAAGGACATGTCATGAGCAGGAATACAGGCTGCAGATCTCAGAGAGACAAATAGGTGAGCAGGATACTAGGTCTGGTTAATGGAGAAACAATCAACATGTGGCTGCCACATGACAAGATGTAAGTAGGAAGGGGCAGATTTTCAGGCCATCACAAGAAACGTGATCTGGAGGTACAGGGTATGTGGAATGTGTGAAGAAATGTGCTTTTAAGGGGATCTCATGGGAGGCAGCTGGAACCAGTTCTTGCACTGTGCAGGGCGGTGTGCTGATCTGTAAGAGTATGCCAGGAGGTTTAAGCAATAGCATGTCAGACCAAGTGTGGTGGTGGTGGAGTCAACCACTTCAGTCCCTGCATCCCAGCTTCCCATCATGCCCTGGAGAGGAAAGGAATGGCTGCCCAGGAGCTGAGTCCTTACTTGTTGGGAATGAAGGGAGAGAAGGTAATTAGCCCTGTTTTCTGCCTGATCAGTGATTGCTTACTTCCCCTGCAACCCATCAGGTGTAACAGCATCCATATCCACTTCCCCAGGCATTTCTTCGTGCCTGTTTTCATCCTGGCACCCAGTGTGGTCATCACCCTCAGCATCACCACAACCACAGAGCCTAAGGACTCTCTTCAATGCTTCAAACCCAACAGTATCTCTGTCCTTAATCCCCGGTCCCTTTGAGGAGCCATGGGAATGATGTAGTAAGTCTGGGCAAGATGGGGGTGGTAAGGTGAGAAAAAAATTCTGATTTTGGCTGGGATACAGTTAATTTTTTTCACAGTAGCTCATATAGTGCTGTGTTTGGGATTTGTGACCAAAGTGGTGCTGACCACACAGGGGTGTGTGGGACTTGGCTGCCTACTGGAGTTAACCCACAACAAAGAAGCAGAAGGATGCTCAGTCCTGTGAAGCCAAGGTGTCAGACACAGGTATGACAGAAAGAGAATGTTTCCAAGTGACTCTTGAGCAAAGCAAAGTGTTTACAAAGAATGGCCATATCCTCAAAGGCACTGCTTCACATGAATTGGAGAAAGAGGGCACATGCATGGGAAAGGTGAAGAAAGACCTACAGAGGTCATATCTGGAGAAAAGTGCCTTCACAGAGATGAAAAATGCTAATGGAAAAAGGAAGACAGTGAGATTTGGATGTGGCCTAGGTAAAAGTCATGGAGGGAGATTGAATAAGACCTACTTTAGTGATTTGAGTCAGTGAGAGTTTGGGGATGTTGCCCATGGAATAGAGAAGGATGATCTGAAGAAAGTTTCAGAGGTGATACGCTCAGAGTTTTTCTGCTGATTTCAACACAGTTGGGATGACAGTCTTGTGTCATTTAGTTTGCCTTCTATTAAACTCTTGCTGATGCCAACCTATCCAGGAAGAAACTCCTGACAGATTTTTATTTTTTTTTCTTGTGATAACACTTACACATTAGACTGCAGCAAAACATCCAGAGATTCAGAGCTTGGGTTCTGGAAGTGAATTCTTGAGCAATAGGTACATCCCATCATCAAACTCTGCTGCTCTTGAAAGAGGTTTTATGGTACAAAGTAGCAGCAATTGCATGCTAGCTGCATTATTTCTTTCTGTTTCCTGGCTTCTGACACTGCCATTCAGGTAATACAAAAGTGATGTTACAAATCTCCTTAAATAAATACATTCTGTTGTCCATGTTGGGATGTAATTATTCATTAAGTCACATTTCAAAAGGCTTTTTGATGAATGTACCAGAGGGCATGTGAGAGAAATCATTTTCTCCAGTATTTATGAGGGGAAACTACGATGGGGTAAGTGTCACGAATCTGGCACTAAATTTATTGTTCTTGTCAACTCTCTACATACTTCTCACCCAATAAATCTCTGAGACTTTAGATGACACATCTAAAATATTTCTCCAGAGGAGAAATATCTGTTGCAGGTTTTCTTTCTTAGGTATTATGGCTTTATAGCTTTGGAGGTGGAGTTTCTCACCTGGCTATTTGAAGAAGCATTTTATAAGATTAGCATAGCAAATAGAAATGAGAGTGACTAGTTTCCTTGTAATGAATGATGTCTATAACAAACACATAAAATTATGGGAACGGCAAAGTAAATTGTGCAACTTCTGTCCATCAAGATAATCTTCATATCATGTGTAATGTTTTTGGAAGTACTAGATTTTGATGTGTGTTTCTCAATAAATGGCTGCCAAAACATTTCACATGCACCAAGAGAAAATTCAAACAATGAAGTTGCAAAGTCAGGTAGTTAATGTGGTGAAATACTCACGTTACTGGGAAGGTTTCTGATATGATCTTTTAAAATTTCCTTCTGATTTGTTATTTTTTCCTCCCTCCCCATAGAAAATCACAGGCTGGTTACCACTCAGCAGACTGGTAGGTCATAAAGTCCAATTTAAATCCACACCTTTGAATTCAGTGTGGATTTCTACATAAACTGATGAGCTAACTGACAGCACAGTGACAGGTCATTAGACTTTGTGTGAACTTGCCAGCAGAGAATGAGATGTACTGGACAACAGAATTTTGTTAGATAACGTGCAGGTTTTCTTGATTTATACTAAGATACTCTGAAATCTTTGTCTTATACACATCTGCTTTTACCTCACTTTCTTAATCCCTCTGTATTTCTCACATCTTTTTCAGGCTTTAGCTCCTGCTTCCCTTCCAGCTTTCCCCAGTTCTCTCACAGGGAGCTGTTTTTCCCTCTCATGAGCTTTGCTTCCACAGTCATCTCCAGCATGAGCTGAATCACATTCACTTTAGCCTAGAGCATGTTTAGTCCAGACAGAACACGAGACTTGTTTATTAATCCCTGTTGAGTATGTAGAAATGCTTTTCAGATACTTGCAACTCAGGTACATTTATATGGTACCTGGAAATTTGGTAATTGTACAATTATTTCCTTTACTGTCATTGTCAGAAGGGGTTTGATTCATGGAAAATTTCAGTTCTAATGGTTAAATAATAGAAGATATGCAAGAAACTGGAAACAGAGGTTTGAGTTGGAACATGTTGAACAGCACTGACTGTAGGCATCTTTTGACTGCTGTGGCTTTAGCTGAAATGCCTGTAGAGAACAAGGAATGGCAGCAATGCATACTTGCTAATAACATTTCCATCCCATGCAACCCTTTCCAGCTTAGAGTGGAAAGCTCCCAACCAGAGAGGAAGTTAATTTTAACTGAAGTGCTTCTATCTCTTCTGCCTCTAGGATACATGTTCACACCTCTGCAACATGTAAAGCAATCACCTTGAAGATTGTCTAATTTAATATGATTAGGAGTGTATAACATAAGAAGATTCATGAAACTGAGTATAGATAACTTGCTCCAGCTATGATACACACCCTTCTCCCTTCTAAGCTTATTAAAGAGAAAGCTTGAGATCCCCTGGTGAGCTGCTTATCTCCAGTAATTAAGAATATCCTAATGGGCATGGTAAGTGCCTTTCTATGCATGTTGGGATGGACATAAACTATCATGGCCACTTTCTGCCTGACATGAAGTAGCTCTGTGATTTCAGACAGTGCTCTCAGACTTGTCTTGCACAGGGGAATGGCTCAGTTGTGATTCAGAACAATTTCCTATTAAAATATTTAACAGAGAAGCACTAATTTACCGTGGTCATAGGCAAAATACTAAACATGGTAATCATTACTGACACATTTTTACATACAGGAAAAGGAAATGCAGAAGGAAAGAAAATTACATCAGCCTATATTATACTATATTGATATAGTTTGATATATCAAACTGTATCAGTAGGTAAGTAAAAATAAATAGATTTATTTCATTATCTAACAGTAAAGTTGATTGTACAGGTGGTCATGCTCTAGAGCATTCACAGTCCAGTCTCAGAAGAGATTTCATCAGGAAAAGCAACAACTGTGAGGTGGCCAGGGACAGAATGTTGGAGGCAAATGTAATAATCCATGTGGTTTCAACAGACACAATATAGGCAGCTTCTCAAAAAATGGCAAGTACAAGATACCAGCATGAACAGGATTGACGTTCCAGATTGTCTGCATGCAAATAAGTGTGTGCAAAACCATGATCATTGAGTATTTAATGCAAAACTTAGGTATGTTTAAAAATCTATTCAGGGCTTTGGAAGGTTCTTTTGAAATTAGGCCTTTTTTGTTCACATGCTCTCTTCTTAAATATTGATCTACACTTTCAAATCATTGAAATATTTTCACTATGAAAGTTTTCAACCAGGAATGTGTAGTTATTCTTTTCCTCATATGACTTGGGGAGAAATTATCAGAACTAGCTGAAAGCTTCTCAATATCTTAAGAACACTGTTTCCTGGGAATTGTTGGGAAAGCAAAATTCAGTAGTGTGGTAATGACTTCAGAGCAGTTATCTCAGACTCCATCTGCCCTGGGTGACTCAGGGTTTCACTGCTGACCATGCTGCTGGCCCTGCCACCTCCCTGGCAGTCCTGCTGGGCCTCTGTCATTACCATCTCTCCTGCTCATACTTGTGTATACTGCCCTGCTCCGGGAATAGAGCACCTGTCTGGCACGGGGAGAAGTGAGAGAGAACTTGGTGTGATCATTCTGAGGAGTTTAGGGAGAAGGAGACACCCATCCTGCTGCAGGTCTCCCTTGCTCCATAAGGACATGGCTGTTGCTGCCTCTGTGACCTGCTGATCTTTCTGGCCAAAGCAGACACAGCTCTTGGCATGTCTACATTTAGGCCTATGTACATGCAATGCGTATCTCAGCAAGCCTCTGCACCCCTCCACTCACTGTTATGATCTGAAACTGCTCTTGAAGTGTTTGGAAGAAACTCTTCACTCCTCTTTTCCACTTCTGTACAGAAAGAGTAGATGAACTCTCCTTTGTAACAGAAGAGAAAGCACAGAATACAGCTGACCTAGCAGGAGATCTCAGGCTTTGTATGCTGTGATGAGTGGCTGAGGGGGTTATGCACACTACCAAACTCCTTTGCATTTTGTGCCAATGTTCTTTCCTCTTAATGTGTGGAACATTTGATTTGGTTTTCCATTTGTCAGCAAGGGAATTTCCTTTTTCTTCTCCATCTTTTCCCAGCATCATAACCATAATTTGGTGTAGGAACTGTCTGCATAGCGTTTTGAGAGTTTTCAGCTGATCAAACCTGAAGAGAGTTCTTACCTTAGCAACTCATTTATCCTTTGCAGTCTATTCATGAGGAAAAGAGAGCTTCATCCTTGGATGTCCATGGGATGAGTTTTCTTTGGAGCTCTAGTATATGATTATCTTCACTGCAGACTAGAAACATTATTAATTCACTGCATTCTCTGCAGACACCAGTGTTGGGACAAAAGGAAATAAAAATGTGCACATTGCAATGAGATGTTTCAGTTTTGTATGTAGTCACTTCAAGTGTTGCTGTTTTGACATTAGTGATATATTGTTGTTTGGGGATGTACATAAAGTGTAGAGTTTTGTTTTACAAGAAACTGGTGCGCATCCTGCTCCTTTCTAACTTAAGGTCACTAAATAAGTTACTAGAAAGAGTTATTCATATGTGAGATGAAAAGCAAACAATGCATTAAAAAAAAAAATCAGATCCACCTCTCTACTAAGTATTCTGGAGGGAAGGCTGGGAAGGCTGGTCTGGGGAGGTAATCCTATGTGTGTAAGACAGCACATAGGATTATTCTGGAGAGTCAGATCAGAGTCCCCAGCTCATATACTCAGAGATTTTATATTACATTTTTCTGAAGGGAATTAGGTATCAATTTAAGAGGATACAAAATCCTATTTGATGTGAAAGTGAAAGTGAGCTGTTTGGCCAGATGTATATACTGCAGGTGGCTGTATTGGCAACCCTATCACTGGTCAGTACTTCAGAACAAGTAACAGCAATGAGCACAGTGCAGGCTCATTATCTAAATGTTTATCCAGCTTTTTGGAATTCCTTTTCCGTTATTAGTCTGCTACTGATACCTGAGCTAATGATTTTACAGCAATGTTTCCACCAGCAGCGAAGTGCTTATCCTTTTTTATGACCCAGAGCAAAAACTTTCTTGACTTACATACTAGCAACAGCAGCATTTGGGCTCCAGAGCCACATCTGGGGGTACCATAAAAGTCTTCTTGGTCCTGTGCCAGCCCAGGAACAGGTGCTAGAAGCTTTTATTTATCTTATTTTTCTGTCATTGCAGACTGGTAGTGCTCTCTGTGGTCCATCTACTCCTTCCCCAAAATGTGACCTTACAGTCTTCAGCCATCTATTTCCTTCATCAGCAGGAACGGCCTGTGGCCAGGTGCTTTCCTTGGGAGTCAGGGAAGCACCAGCCAGAGCTGTCTCCCTGAACCCAGAGGACAACTGACATCTTAAATGTGGGAATGGTTGGGGAACCTATTGCTAGAGTTTCAGCTAGACCTGCAGAAAAACCTTTCCTAAACTTTGCTGCTTGTGACCCACCTTACAGGTGCCTATCTGGTTTTACTAGATAAGGTACTTGAGTATAATAAATGTCAGTAATAATTGATGTTTGAACATTACAGCTGAAGTGATAGCATTATGGTACAAGCAGCAATATCTGGGATTTGTGAGTTACCAGGGCTTCCCTTCCACGGGGAAAAACTGGCATCACCTGGCAAGCAAGAGATCCCAAACACCCAGTGAGGGGAGGTCACCATTGTGCAGCTTCAAGGTCCATGGCTCGGTGGATGTGGGTTTTAGTTTTAAGCTGAGAAGGCAGGTGGAGTGTCTGGCGGTGGAGAAGAGGCTGGGTACAGAAATTGACACAACCTTGTGCTTAGGAGCCAGGCCGTTGCCGAGGGTCTGCTCAGGCTGCTTGGCAAGGGGAGGGCACGGGAGGGGCGCGCAGGCAGCCGGAGGAGCCGGTCCGTGCTGGGCCTGCACCTCCGTGACAGCGGGGGCCAGGGCACTCCCAGGCCCCAGGGCCGGGCGCCTTTGGCGGGGGACAGCGGGCGCCCTGCTGCCAACGCCG
>WEIU01002273.1:111023-152980 GCA_013389925.1 Aegithalos caudatus
CGGGGTCAGGCTGTGGGTGTCCCCAGGGCGGCGGGCTTGGCTCGGCTCGGCCCGGCTCGGCTCGGTTGGGTGAGGTGAATGGGGGTCTGGCTCTGTGGCAGCCCCCCAGCCCTGGTGTCACCCCACTGCACCCAGGCTTTCTGGGTCTCCTGCACCTCCCGCCACACCTTGCCCTTTACTGGGTTGGCTTCCCTTCATAGGCCTTTGTCATTTTTTGTTTTACGCTGCCTTGATACAACTGAGGTGCAAAGGCACCGTGGTCATTTGACGGTCAGATAATCGCTGATTGTACCTGAACATCCATTTCTGGTGCTTCTACAATAACGCAGGGCAGAGCTTTCCCTGGGGGGTCTGGTTCTGGCACATTTACATGGCCTGTCCCTTCCCTCCTCTTTGGTCACTGTTGTGTAAACTCACTAAGTAACACGTGTTGTGGGAACTCTTGGCAGGCATCAACCAGTGAGTCTGTATTTACTTGTCTTCCCCGGCCTTGCTGGGATGATTGGGTAGTGCTTCATGCCATCATTCTCTAGTCAAGGAAACTTGCTGTTCTTTATAGAGTGTAAAGAACACGAAGATAGTGAAGAGTTTTATGCAACCTGCAGGGAAACATGGATGAGCACGGTAGAGATGGACTGACATTTAGCATTACCCTTGGCAAAACAGCCCTGGAAAAGGATGGGTGTAAGTGCTGGGAAGGTGTCCTGGGCAGAACTGGGAAGCAGAAGAAGTGTTGTTGAACAGCAGACACTGTACAAGGAGGAAAGGGCCAACACAGCAGGCTTAAGCAAAGGTTGGTGAAAAAAGAATAGCGAGAGGGTTCTAAATATCCAGAAGCCTGGTAATGAGGTGGTGCATGCAATTATTTTGGCAGAGCAGGCTAAAATTAGCATGCAAAAGGCCAAACATAATCAACAACGGGTTGTGGTTTTGTAATTCTATCATTATACAGGTTGGTGGATATACTACCTAAAAAATGGCAATTTATGTCAGCAGAACAGCATGAGCCACTGAAAATTGACTTCTTTCCTACCTCTGTCATGGTTTAATTTACTGTGAAAATTTTAATGTGAACAGTTGAGACCATTACCACGTTGAAGCATGTTAATCCCTTTCCTTTTTGAGCTTTTGTAAAACTCCCATTTGTTTACTCAGAAGCAGAACAGGGCCTTTTGTTTTAATGGCATTTTCTTTCCTTTCAAAAAATCATTATATTCTAGGCAGCTGGTCATAGCTTTTGACTGGGTTACTAAACAGGTACCTGAATGGCAATAATATCCAACAAAGTACATCTTGACTAGGAAAAAATAGATGTGCTGTTCACATAACTCACTTCCTTTGTGCAGACCAACAGGATGTAAAGTTCAAGTGAAGACAAAGCAGTCTCTAGTTTGAACATGACTTAGCAAGTAGAGGCAGAACCTGTGGAGAGCCAGAGTCTACCATCAGGTAGGAAGAGAGCTATCAGGAGAGGGGAGCATTAGTCCTGGGTGTTAGTTCAGCAGAGGGTGCACAGGATGTGCTCCTGTAACTTGTGATGCTCTTACATACAACTTCATGGAGGATCAGGCTGATGCCTGCCTGAACCTTGTTAAAATTACAGTTCATGCCATCTTTGCTGGGACTTTTCTTCATCTTAGTTGCCAAGTTTTGCCTGATGCATGCTTTCTTCAATGAAGGAAAAACCTAGTGAGAACATTAGTTTTTATTTTGCTTCTCAGAAAACATCATGGCATACAAATAAGGAGAAAAGAAATATTTGAGTTGAGAATGCAACTCAGATATTTCTGATTAACTGGATGCCTTTTATCCAGGGTATTAACTTGCTTCCAGATCCTTGAGTGGTTGCTAGCTACTTCTCTATTCATTATGCAATTAGTGTTATTGATCTTTGTATTCTCATAAAAACTTATATATTTCATGCTAATGTAGTAGCTTTAGTAATATGAGTAACAATATGTTTAAATGTCAGTGTTATTGCCCCTACCAAGTGGTGTTTGGCATCAGTGAGACCTTTGTCACGAATTTCCTGTCAAGGGACAGACTTCTTAAACTGTGTTTAATAAACCTGTGAAGTGTTAGAGCAGGACAGAAGTGACCTGCCTGCCCTTTAATGAAACACACAGATAACTGGCCTGGCTCAGAATCAGCCATGTATTTCTGTACACATGGGGAGTGTGATGCAGAGGAGGTGCCTGAGATCCCGGAGGCTCCAGCAGCAGGATGCAGACCTGCCCCCAGCTCAGTGACTGCTGTCTCTCACAGGAGCAGTGCTTGTGGGCTCAGCCAGCTCCACGTGCCTCAGCACCACAGACAAGCCCAGCACAGGCATCCCTCCCAATCCCTGTGTTAGCTTCCCACCCCCTCTTTTTGGAGCTGTGTTGATCCAGTGATCAGTAAGAACAAGCCTGACAAGCCTGACTTCCACCCCTGTGAGTAAAGAGAGGAAAAAACATGTAGAAAGTGGCAAAATAGTGATGAAACGCCAGGGCACCATTGGAAAATTGTGTCTTATAACTGATGGAGTGCTCCAGAAGTCAAATTGCATTTAACATTTCTTTGTGGATTGGTCTAGAACTCATTTGAGAAGGACAGAATTTGCCACACTTGACCAAAACAATAATGCCCAGATACCTGATGGCTGAAAGAAGTCACTTAGGTCTCATTACCTGGAAGGGCTGCCTTGCATTTTGGTATCACATTTTCTTGTGCAAAGCCAAAATTTCCTTCAGCTTGACTGGAGGACAACGAATAGCTTTAGAATTGAATTGAAGTTTGATAATAATGGTAAAGGAAATACAGTTTGGTTTAACATGGTTTTTATGTTTGTCTGTAATGTTTGTTGTCTTCAGATGCTCATCAAAAGTGCAGAATAAATACAAACTGGCCATGTCATCAATCCAACAAATAAGCAATTGTGTATCCAGAAAGCATGCTAAAATTGAGGGAAGATGCCATTGTGGTTAAAATGTAGAAAATAAGAATTTAATTTTTTGTACATTTGATGAGTGGTCTTTTGCTTTGAAACACTAAATCCCCTTGTGTCTTACTTTCTTGTTTGTAAAAAAGTTAACAACTTTTGTCCCTTTAAAAAGGTGTTGTGGAGACAAAATCCAGAACGTTTATGAGTTTCTTTGATGCTGCTGTGATAGGAGCTGTGTTAGCACACATAGACAGAAAAATCTCTTTCTTCAGATACCCTGGTTTATCTAGGATAAATGTCCTGGTTTATTGAGAAATTGCCCCTTGAATAGTCACTCACATGAGATAAAAGGGAAAAACTAGTGGTAGATTCAGAAAGATCAATAATGGTGTTTGTTTTATGAGTGACCCTGAAGAAACAATAGGCACTTAGTTGCTGAAATTAGCTGTTGATTTAAAAATAGGAAGGAAGCTGTTAATGCAACTGTAGGGAGCAGAGAAAAAGTCTGGAATGACCTCAATAAAATAAGAACATGCCCAAATAAATGCCTGATGCCATTATTGAACAGAAGTCTAGGGTTGTGCAGCTGGGAAGACAAGAACTGTATTTGGAAAAGCAGCAGGAGTTTGTGTAGGGATGGCAAAGTTTATTTGGGATAATACAAGACAACCAAGTAGGTAAGACAATGTATTTTATGTAAAACACATGGGTGTTTAAAGGTGTTTAGAACACGTTGTGGTGTGAGGAGAGCACAGCCTTTAAGGTGTTGGTGTCACATCATTATGAAGGTGTATTTACCATCTTGTCTGGGTGAAGTTCCTATTTCCTGGGCTCCTGTTTGTCTTGTCCACTTCCTTTATTGCTACTCTGAATTAACACGTACTTTAACTCCAAATTTGCTACTTAGCTGACAATATTGCTATGAATCCCACTGTTAAAAACCATCTGGCAATAGCAATGGCAGAATGGGATTTGAGGCACTTCAATGTATTAGTTGTAAATGGATGTGAAATTTTCAGTATATTGCTTAGAGTAATACATAGTAAATGCTGTCATTTTAATGGAAACTAATGTCAGTGGCAGGCTGAGCCATCATAATGTAGTGATTACATGGTAGTTTTTAGCTCAGTATTTTCAGTGTTGTTGACTGTGGCCCCTACTCCAACAAGGCATAAAAGTAAGGCACCTGAAAGTATGAACTAAAATAATTCAAGGGATGGGTTTAAAGGTAAGCTTCTGCCTAAAGATTTCGTTAGATGACAGCCTAGAAAGGCTCATTAATACTATGGTATTGTATTGTAATATATTACTAGACACTATTAAAAAAATTATTACTGCAGGGTAACAGAAGATTTTCAGTATCAATAAAAATATTTCAAAAATATATCTTGGACACTCCTATGAATACATTTTAGTAAATAAGGCTCTGTCATCCAGTTCAGTGAAGTGTGGCTGGAGCCAGTGGGTTAATTTTGATGCAGGTATAGGACCAAGGCTTATGTTCTGACATCACTTGATAAAATACAAGGTACAGAAACAACTTTGGTCTGTTATAATGGCCAGAATGACAGCTTGCAAATATCGAACTCTCCAACACATCATAGAAGAAAGGTTCTGTGTTTTAAGTGTTTGATATTTAAAACAGACCATTTGTTTTTGTATTAATATAAGAATAAGGGAAGGTGGGTTTTTCCCTGGCAGGGTTTATCTTTTTTGGCAAAGAATGACAGACAAAAATCAGATTAGATCCAGAAAACTTCAAAGGGTCCATTGAAATAGACAACAGATCTTTCTCTGTGTTTTTCTGCCAAAACTTGGTCTGCAGTCCTTTGAGCTTTTCTCCTTGGCCATTTGGGACCTGTCCAGTCCTTCACCATATGCTTTTCTCCTTTCCCCCTTTTGGTTACTCTGGTTTATGACCTCACTTTCGCCATGTTACTAAATATGAGTCCCCTGTGACTTCTCCTTTACCAGCTCAGGGCTTCTGCAGTCTCTGTCCCTCTTAATCATGTACCTCACTCATACATCAGGCCTTGGAGGTTTTGTCCTGGTGGGTCTCTGTTTGTTCCTTTCTGACATGAGACATGGTTTGGTGATCACTGTAAAGGTCTGGCTATCCTAGGAACTGATGGCGTGGTTGTGGCTTCTTCAGGCAACACTTCCATGAGTTCTGCTGTGGTGCATGGGAAAGGAGCACATTCAAGGCAACGAGTCCTTTATGGAATTGTTTCTACTTTCTAATTCTACTGTACCCCATTGACACATGTTGCTTAAACTTAAAGCATGTAAACTTATTTGCAGATACCTGGTCATATCCTAGAGTAGGGGTGAATGCATTTTCAGTGACTTAATCAGTTCATTGAATACTGATTCCTGCATTTCCTAAAACAAAAATAAGAAGGAGTGAAGTATTAATTTTCCTACTATTGGAAAGTAGGGACCTTAAGTAGCTGATGGTCTTTTTCTGTCCTCCTGCAATCAGTTTAAACTGTGAATTTAAAAGATTTCATCTGAGGATTATAGTATAACATTTCACCATTTTATACACGAGGTTGAACCATAGCTTATAGTAAAACCTTTGCTCTTGTTTGGCAAATGAATCATTTTGGGGCCAAGATGTTCCATGCTTGTTGTTAGCACAGCAGGAGTATATGGGGAAACATCTTTAAAATTCAGTTCTTTAAATCTCTGGATTGTTTTTTTTTCCTCTTTAATTAGTTTAAATAATTAGCCCCAAATGTGCAAGTCTGATCTTTTTGTGTAGATGACAATAGATGAATACATTTTCTCCTGCAGTGTCACAATTTTAAGTCCAAATGAAGCTAACACAGAATACAGTTGTCTCAGAAGTTTTGAGGCAATAAGCAACTAAAGTTTTTCATACCCATATTCTACAGACTTTTTGTTAGATATTTTTCCTTGTAACTTTGAAGCCACTGAATAATTTTCATCAACTGATGTCATGGAAATCATTGGGATACGTATTTTTGATTAAGGAATAGTGTCCCTTTCAGTGAAATCTGTAGCCTGTCAAGTCAATCTGTATGTTGCTACTACAAAAAGATAGGAGAAATATTAGTTTCCTCCCATTAATTGACAGATCTCTTTTTTATTAGGTAGAGAACCTTTTAGGACCCCCAATGAGAATGAACTTTTTATAGGCAGCAAAATGAAGACAGAGTTTTCAGGTTTAACTCTTCATTTTCTGATTTTCCTGTCATAATACCACATTAACAAGTCTTCCTGCATTTAGGGTAATAAAAATCTTGTAAGCAAGTGATTGCTGACAGTAAGTATATACAAATGTCATTTGAGGATAGATGAAAGGACTTCATGATAATGTTGGGGAAGTGATAACAGTGGGGAGAGGTTGGACATTTTAACTGTTCCAAATGGTGGTGCCTGGGCAGTGAAAACCTTTCCACTGTGTACTTGAGAGGCATAAGGAAGAATGAGGCTGCCTGAGGCCTCTCACTAATACTGTAATTTGAGTGATAAATATAGCAACAAACACTGGGAAGTAGTCTGTGTGGAGCAGGCAGGAAGAGGTTGTGGAGATGGCTTTTTAAAGGTGTTAGGAGTTAGCTGAACATCAGTGGTGAGCTGGTTTTTAGGTACCTTGGTGCTTTTCAAGGCTGCCCCTGTGCCATCCATCTCTGATCCCTGCCTCCCATGGATGTCTGTGTGTGTGCAGACTCACCTGTCCTGTGCACAGGTTCACATGCTCCCCTGGCAGAGGTTAGGTGCTTAAAGCACAGCTGTAGCACATGGCCAGGGCATCAGCTGACCCTGGACTCCAACAGAGGCAGCATCAGCAGCCTGTAGTTTGGCTGAAGCACAGTGGAGCAATGAGAATGAACCATTATTTGAAAGATTCCAAGAAATATTTGGCAAACAAGACAGTATCATGAGGTAAAGCTTTTAAAACTTAAAGAAGGAAACAGATACTTGCTTCCTCCTCTTGGGAAGGTCTCTGCAGTACTGGCTTTGCACATCTGAGATTGTTTCATTCATTTGTGTAGCAGCCAGTTCTAAACCTGATACTGAAATTGGATATAAACTGCAGATTCATTTCGTTTTCCTTTCTACTCAGATTGTTTGACATGACAGGCTTGATAATACTTTTGCCTGAAGGGTATATGAGACCTGGTTTTGGGGATTGGTTTAGTTTGTTTGTTTGTGGTTTTTTGGTTCTAGAAAACAAAAGGAAGGTAAGAAATTAGAGTAAATACTGCAGCATCTTAACAAAACAATGAACTTCCCATGTCATGAAGTAGTTCCTAATCCCCCAGTCTGAAGTACCCCATCCTTCAAGTGGTCTCAGGTCAACCCAAATATTATCCTTGGCATCAGTGTTTCTCCAAAAAGACACGTAATGTCCTTGAATTTCAGAAGGATTTTATCTCTGCCTCCTGGCCTTTTGTGAAGCTCTGCTGAAATCTGAAAATGCCTTCAGAGTCAACATGAAGGGAGGACATGACGTACTCTGCTCTGGGCCACACAGAGCCCAACATTAGAAAGGACAGGTGTCCACAGACTTTGGTCTCTGCCTTAGAAAAGTACATTTTAATCTCTTTCAGCTTTCCATCAGCAGATTGAAAGGTTAATTAGCATACATCTGTAGCCCCGACAATGCAAACTGGAAACAACTGTTTATTTTGCCTTGCAGCAATGTGTAAAAAACCTAGAGAGAGGATGTTTGCCAGCTCTGGTTTGGCTGCTTGAGTAGAAGACATCATATAACAAAAGAGGAAAAAAAAAGGCAAGGAATATCATACACCAAAGAATTTCCTTAAGACCATCAGAAAACAAAACATCCTACATGCAGCAGAGTAAGTAGGGCCAGGGAGGAAGGAAAAGATTCCAGGCTGTAGGGACCTAACAGATGTCACAGTGGTGTCACTGATGTCAACTAGGAAGCAGTGTGTCAGCCTTTGAAGTCAGGAACTTTGTCCTCCTTGGGCTTGGATGGCACCTATCTAGGAAGACACTTTAAATACAAAGAGTAAAACTACACCAAAGGCAATGAGCAGAAGAAACTTAAAGTTTTTCTCTTTGGGAGAGCTCAAGATACAATTGCACAATAATGCAAACCATTTCTGGGAATCAATCCCATATCAGACCGGATTACTGAATGTACTAAATATAAGTACATATTGAAACTTAATAATAACATAGGGGAGTGACCTTACAGAGATGTGTAGCATCAGTCTGGAGATGCAATCCAGGTGGGAGAAGCAGGAGAGTGCAAAGAGAGGAGCAAAAGCTGGGGTTGCAAAGAACAATTCTGGAGTTGCTGCTATTTCCTTGATATGCTGATGTGTTTTGCATACAAAGTCCCTGGAACCAAGCAGCTCTTTTTTGCTAGTTTTCCTTCAGCTTCACAAAACTTATATTTTAAAGCATTCATACCTCCATAAAGCGTTACTGTCAACCCCTTTTTATAATTCTTGGAGGACAGTATATCTTCCTCATCTGGAATCTCTTCCACATGTAGAAAACAAGAATCCAAGTCTCCATTCCTGACTGTTACCCTAGTCTCTAACCCATTGTTTGGTAACTTGGAGGGAATTCCTGCAGTTCCTCTTCTTCTTAATCCTCTGGGAGATGTTTGGATGTAGGGCACCTTCAGTTCACCTTTTCTATGGCACTGTGGGTATCTTCTGTGGGGTGGGAGCAAGGGAAGGATGCACCCATGGAGCAGTGTTTGGACTCACATGTGCCATGGGTTGTCTGTCCTGACACAGCAGCATGAGGTGATGCCAGAAAGCAGAGCACCGTGCCTCAAAAGGAGATTTGTATCCTTCCTTCTCCTGAGTTTTGCTTTTCTCTTTCTTTCCTCTGCTTGTGCAGAGACCAACCAGGCATAGTGGTTGAGGGGGTCTCCAAAGCCAGCAGACATGAAGGGCTGTGTCTGGCACCCCATAGGAAAAGCAAAGCTGTCCATGTATGGCCTCCTTCCTTTCTTGGGATAGAATTGGTCACTGAACATTAAATCAATCCCACCAGCCCCACTAACTGTTTTTGGTGTGTACATTGCCCTAAGTAGCTGTGTATTTTTCCTTAGCTTCATTTAACATTCCCAGTCTGTCCATCCATGTCCTGCACAAGGGCTGGATCCTTTTCCCAGGTGCACTTGCTCCCTGTGGGGCTCTCTGCCCATGCTGGCAGGACGTGTGTTTGTATATGGGATTGCTGCAGAGTGAGCCATGACCTTTGCAGCACACTGGTTATTCAAATGTAACTTGTGGTCCACTACTGGCTTCCTGTAGTATTGCTGTTTCCAGCTTTCTCTTTCTGACTTTGCCAATCCTTTTTCCCAGCTGTGTTGTGTTTTTCCTTTTGCAGACTGAATTTCAGTTTACGTGCAGCTCGTATTTCTCACAGACCAGGACTGTGAGTCAGTTGTCACTGGGTCTACAATCACTGGGTGTAGGGAATTGACTGCACATTTCTGCTTACACACCTATGAGCCTGAGACTACCTTTAAATATCTGCAGAGGCTCCCACCTTGCTGTCCCAAATGCCACTTCCACAACATGGAAAGAGGTGCTGAGGGAGGCAGATCCTGGCAAGAAATATACTTAAGCAAGGCATCTCAGGCCAGGCACTGTGTCCTACTGTAGTGGCATGTTTTGTCATGTTTTTCTTAAACTAATTAGTTGCTTGTTGGTTTTCAGCCCAGATGTCATAGTTTCCATCTGAGCCAGTGTAAATTTGTATTTCTGTAAGGATTTCTTCAGACTCTATTATCTGGAATCCAATTAAGTAGCGTTCATTCAGGATTAATCACATGTGGAAGTGTTTGCAGAATTGAGGTTCCTGTGTTCTTAGCAGCATACTATTAGTGCTGTATTTCATTATCCCCCAGTAGGAAAGGGCTGGGGAATTTCATGTGTTAGTTGCCCGGCACAGATCCACTGCATGGCTGTCCTGAGCTGTGGAATAGCAGAAGGAAGATGATACCTTCTCCCAGTTGTTTGCTCTCCGAAGACCATTCCCAAAGGCAGAGAATGAGTTTGCATAAAGATTCCTTGATTTCAATAAAACTGCTTACATGTGTGCTGCCAGGCCTGTACAGACATAAAGTAGGACCACAGCCTAAGGGAGAAGGCAGACGTTCATCTTTAAAAAAAGAAAAAATAAAATCTGACATTCCTTACTGCAGTGCCTCTCCAGATACCAGGACTTTTGAAAGATATTAGTGGTGCAGCAAACTCAAAAGATAATTCATTTCATATGGTGTCTGGATCAGGTGACCAGCATATGTGCACATTTTCAGGTACCCCTTTTGCTGGTTTTTATCAGAAGTTCTTTTTCAAAATCTTCCTCTTGTGCAAATTTTATTTTCCTTTGTCACGGTCAGTATTTCTATCACAGCTTGTAGAAGAAGGTAGCATAAAGCTATTAAGTCTCATGATTAGAATTTTAATGTCTGTAAAGTAGTAAGTTTGTTCAAACTGATAATGTTTTGTTTTCTTTGCATTTATTTGTGCAACTCTGCTTTGGAGCTTTTTAATGTTTGTAAGGTAGTGGGTCAGTTTTGTGAACAGATTTTTTGAATTGGTACTTGTGGTAAAATGACAATAACTCCTTGTTAAAAGATGAAAACAGATTAGAGAAGACACATTTGTCAGATGGAGCTCTTCAGCATTAAAATGCTGTGAATGTTTGCTCTTTATCTTTTAGAAGATGCTTTATGCCATCTCCTCCCTTACAAATGAATGGATTCACCTGTGTGTATAATTGCCATGTTATTGTGCTGGATGGAATCTGATCATACAAAGACAATGGCTTTGTTTATGCTGCCAAACTGTATGCCCAGCTGTGCTTGCTGGATCAAGCCTCTAGCTGTTAACTTTCTAGAAGACCATAATAATAAAGATTTTAGTGGCAATATGTTCAGAAGAAATGCCAGCTTCTTTAGCAGATGTGGGAGCAAGGGGAACAATTTTTTTAATGAGAAGCTTACACTTTTTCTGAAACATTTGGTGCTAGATGATGGTGTTAGTTTGCTTGTTTGTCAAATGTCAGCTGAGCAGTGACCTGATACAATGACTGGGGTGTCAGGGTTGGAACCAAGGCAGATTTATTGAAAGTGATGCCATCCTGAATGCTGCATGTGAGGCTGAACTGGGGATCCTGACAGGTAAAAGCAGTGTGAGCTGAAACACTGTGGTTGTGGAGCATGGTTTGGACACATCATGTGTCATCACCATTGCATTAGGGAGTCAAGGCAAGTGACAGAATTAAAATTTTCAATACTGACAGAAAGGCTTTTGGTTGGATTTTCTTGATTTGTATGAGGTCTGTATAAACATACTGTCAGGATCCCAGAATAAATCTGTATGTGGAATGTTCCCTAATGGCCTTCCTAGTTCCAGGTATGTGTATCACTAACTAAGCCCTCTTTTATTTGTAATTGCCTTTTCCATTTATTTGCACAACATGAGTTAGAGTAATATGCTGTTTCTTAATAGCTGCTTTATAAAACAAAATAGCAACCTGATTTAAAACATGCTTAGTATGGATGCCATCCCTGATTCATAGCTTTTAAAAATTTAATATTAATGTATGTGGGAAATAGTTAGTACAGTTCCACACATGTAATTTGTTCCTTGACAGCCTGGATCCTTAAAATTAATCTTCTGGTTGTCTCTCCAAGTCTGGGATAGAAATGAGCGACAGTGATGGCCAGAAGATATAGAGATGGAAAGTTAGAGAAAATCAGAGGAAGACAGCAGATTCTGGAGTAAACTTTATGACATAACTGCAGTTGAGTTACTGGGTTTTGTAGGTAACTTGTGTTCATGGCAACACCAAATTTTGAGAGGTTCTTTGAGAGTAACACAAAATACTGACACATACTTCAGACATCTATTCAGCTTAACATATTGGATAGAAACAATGGATATTAAAAAGAAACTCTTCATCCTACACAAATATAAACATATAGGCAACTTCAAGCCCATGATTAATCCAGGTGAATTAAAAGAGGGTACTCACATGCTTAGAACTCATATTTAGTGGTTTTGATGTAAAATACGTTCTTTATAATGATGGGCTGCCACCCTAGCAAATCTGGTCACTACCACATTGAGGTATTAGTCTTGTCTCTGACATTAATGCCACTTGTATTTCTAAAAATACATCTTTTTGTCTTTCATGTTTTCATGATTTCTTTTNTTTAGTAAATAGTATTTAAGTTCATAGGTCTACAGTACATAATGAAGTGCTTTGTATATTTTAATATAGTTTCATTCCTGTAAGCTGCTGCTTGAGTTTGGGGGGCTGGGCTTGAGGAGAATGTTCATTTTAATAAATAAGATTGTTATTCTTTTAGGGACTATTTAAGTAAATTTCAGCAACATTATATTTAAAGTCAAAACCAAATGAAAACTCTCATTCTGAGGTTTTGGAAGCAGAAAAATGGGCAGGTGGGGAGGGGTATGACTTGACTTGGAAAAAACTTCTTCCCGAGTCTCTTTAGGCAGGAGGATTAAAATTCCTAAGAGTTTAACCTAGACTGGGGGGCTTTGCAAAGAAGGCATTTGATGCCCTAATGGCAGCTCCTGGAAAGAGGAGCAGAGACTGAAATCAAACCAAGTAAAAATACCAAAGCTGGGTCCAAGTACTGCACAGAGACCACTGTGACTCCATGAATCTTTTTCCTTTCTATGGTTTTTGCAACCCAGTCAACACAGGCTAAAGTTCCATCTTAGCAAAATAGTCTGGGGGTTTAGTGGCTTGTTTTGGGCTGCAGAGGGTGCCTGAGGCTGGGGGAGTAATGGAAACAATTGTTTACAGAGGGTTGTTAGGTTTAGAGTGACCAGGGGCTTTCAGACACCCTGAGCCCTCCTGCAGGTAGGAGTTTGCAGTTTGGCAGCAGAATAAACAGAAAAACCTGCCTTTGCAAAATTATTGCAAATCACTCCATTTCCTTGCCTTTGCAATTAGGTTTCATTGCTTCTCATTCCCCTCAGCTTATGTACATGTTGTTTTTTATGTGTCACTTGCATCACAGCAAAAGATCTGACCTGTGTGCCAGTGATGCTCAGTGATCAGACTTACCCACAGCCCTAAAAGAGGCACTGGGGCCTCTGCCAGCCCACCACCTCCCCACGAGCAAGGCAGGTGCTGGGATCTGGTGCTGTGAGCATGATTGCAGCCAGCCCAGGCTGTGCAGGCCCTGCAGCAGCCCCAGTGCCTGCAGAAGATGCATGTGTGTGGCTGCAGCACTGCATGTGCAGCTCAGCCAGTGCAGGCTGCCTGTGCCTGCAGAGGGCTGGGTGGGTGACAGGGTGGGCACTTCAGCTCATGAGCCCAGGAAACAGAACTTGGTGTTTGAAGGAGTTGCTTAAATCCTGCAAATTGATGTTCTGCTGTGAACACATTAAGACCATGAGACTTTATGTTCTGTGGGTCCACAGAGAGCAGCATAATAAAGACAAATACATGCCTGGCTGTGTCTCCATTCCCTCTGGAGGACTGGCAGGACGCTCGTAGTCTCATCTCTGCTGCTGCACCTGAACCTCAGAGAGTTGCAGCATGCTAAAAATGCTCTGTGTTTTGAAGAGACAAAGATTTTGTCTTCTTTTCTCAGGTAACAGCAAGCATATTCTGTATGCAGGCACTTGTTCAGTGGCCAGGAGTGTTTCAGGCCCCTGATGTTATATCCCTTAGCTGCAACTGATGGTAAGAAAACAGGTCACAGAGGAGACAAGCACGAGGGTTTTCTGTACTCAGAAGTCCAAATAATAGTGGAAACTCCAGAGTCTCAAGCTTGAATTCTCCCTAGCAGGAGCCTGTAGGAGGCTGCAGTAAAGTGAAGGAGGCTGTTCATTTCTTTGTCTCTGGTATGAGTGTCCCCCCTGTCACAAACTGGAGGGTTGTGTTCTCCACTGATCGTGTCTCCTTACCCAAAACAATCTTAGCCACAAGTGGTAGTATCACTGGGGGTTTGTGTATTTTTTGGGAAGCTCGACCAAATACTGCAAAGGGATGTTCTGTATTCTTTAGCCTGGAAATGCTGTGTAAATCCAGGGTTTTCAACTGACTTTTTGGGGTAGAAAATGATACTGGAAAAGAAAGTAAATTAAGCCAGTCAAGTCTAGGAGATAGCAGTCTTCTGGAAATTTGCTTACCTTTTGGCTTTAAGTGTGCTGATAGGAGTTTAAGGACTAGCAACACTTCTTTTAATAAAAGCTTGGACAGTGGAATATGGAACTTTGGGTAGAAGAAATGAGCCTCAAGTATAGATTCAGTTGTGTGTATTTGAACCAATGTCAACGCTCTAGGCCAGCTGCATCTAATTGAAAGTGTTTTGATCAAGTTAACTGGCAAAAAAAAATCCTACCTCATGAATATAACATTCTTCCTTAAAACTAAACAAAATCAATGAAGTAGTAACATTCTGGTGTAAATACTGAGAGGCAAAGAACATATTCCTCAGTCTAAAGATTTCTTATACCATCCATGCACTTCTTTGAGCAGATGAGGTCTGAAGGTGGCAGGGTTTATCTGAACACTTTGGGGAGGAAGGTTATATGACTTTTCATGTCTCTTTGGTTTTTAAGAAGAGAGTAGGAAGACAGAAACACAATGTTTGTGAATGTCCAGTCCCTGAAATTTCTCTCTTATTTATTTCCTGACAGGTTAATTAATTTTGATTTGCTGTATATCTTCTAAACATATTTTTATATGTGCATTTCTTGCATACTTGTATATTTCAAGACAGAAATGTTTGTGGTAAGATGGTTAAGTAGTATAACCAAATTTTGTCATCAGAAACTACTTTCATTAGGTGTTAGTGGGCTCACTGATTTGCTTTGGTGGATTTAAATTGCAAACAATATTTTGATATCTGAAGAATAATTCAGATGAAGGAGAACCAAGCCTTCACTGTGCTTAAAGGGAAGAAAAATAAATGTTAAGCATCTCAAAGCTGATGATATTTGTTTAAAATAAACAAGATTTCCCCACCCATACACAAATAAAAAGTAATTTTGTGAGCTATGAAACTTAAGAAGTTTATTTTTCTCTGGCTTGCCTTTGTGTGGATTTCCCAATGTCTGATGTTTTGATTCAGCCTGCATTGCAAGCTGTCTCTCAGCATATGGACTACTTGTCTGCCCATCTTCTGCTGGACAGCCTATTTATCACAAAACATGGGGAAATTTAATATCTCTCTGGCCTTTCTCCTTTTGTCTGGTTTGGCAAAGTTGTCTGATGTGTCCCTGAGTTATTGCAGGTAAGAGTCAGATTGAAAACAGTGTGATCACATCCTTTTCTTTCCTGAGGGAAGAGACTGGGAAAAAAAGAATCCTAGTGGTAGCACCATTGCTTCATTCACAGTAGCAGGGAAACACTTCATTTGGAGAAAACAGCATTTCTGCAGCAGCTTTATTGGGGTGTGCTCAGTGGGAGGATTACAGTTTGGTAACCTGAAGTGCAGCTCTGACAGAGATGGAAGTATGCATTACCAGGAATTCCCCTCATTTTAGCAGTGGACTTCAAGTGCTTTATAAGGAGAACAGTCCTATAGTCCCCATTCATAAAAGTGAGACCAGAGGTGATGCAGTGATTCCTGTGGCCAAGGTCATCCCAGGGGCCAGTGGCAGAGAGAGGACTTGTCTTTGTATCCCCCAAGTCTCCTCCTCTGACAGTCTCCCATCCAGCCCCAAAAGTGCAGAGAAGACTTGAATCACATGAATAGATCAGTTATCTACAAAGTCATGCATATAGATACCAGTCACGCAGAACTAAGCTCTGGCCCCATTTTCATACTGGAGATTAAAGCAGCTCTGCAGAAAGTGTATTTCAACTTTCTGTCTTAAAAATGTGCTGCTAATTAGGGATGTAAAGGGGCTGAACTCAGCTACAAGACTGCTGATCTTTCCTAGTGAGACATTGCTGCCAGCATTGTTTGGATTCCAACTAACCCTTCATTGTCTTCTATCTCGTTGAGGTCCTAAACATGCACAGAAAAAAAAAGGAGGATTGATGTCTTTATATTGTCATTTCTGCCTGTCTGCAGGATACCCTTCAGCCATTTTCAGCAGTACTCAAAAGTATGCTCTGCTGGTTTTAATCTTGTTTTGCTTTTTGTTTTTGCTGGTGGCACTCTTCCATGCCCAGAGACTTTTTTAATTTTTACTTTTGTAGCTGTGCAATTCCACCTTATTAAGTTGGATTCTGCTTCTAGTCTTACCCTTCACAGGGTTATCTTTTTTAATGGGTAAAAAAGTGCATATGCCAGCATTCCACACTATGAGTTCAGGTATGTGATGTACATTGGGGAGCAGTGCTCTGCTTCAAATATCAGTCCTGATGCATGAGAGAAAAAGTCAGCAGTCTCCAATCAGCTTTCCTTGGATTGCTCTTCAATTTAAGCACTGTGGAATTTGAGTCACAGTTTTTAGCTTGAAGCAGGTTGGATTTTTTTTAATTTTTTTTTTTTTTACATTTTAGGATCCTCTGGGAGAAAAAAAATTAATATTTTACATCCTACAGAACAGTATTTTAAATAATGGTTTAGAAAAGATACTGCTACACTGCTGACTCCCAGCAGCATTAGCTATTAAAAAGCATAATAAATCCATTGGAATGAAAATGTTGTAGTAAAGCAAAATATCCTATTTTAATAATGGATTTTGAAGAGTATTGCTTTTATCCATCTAGAGTTCTGCTAATAAGCTAACTGCAAAAGATCAAGCTGCTTGCATGTGTTGGGCAATAATAAGCATAATAAACTTGAACCACTTTCCAGCAAATACTATAGGCCCTGCTCGACTGCTGTGCAGTCCAGGGATTTCAGTGGGAGATACGGATCTCGGCAATGGTTCTGTGTGCTTTTGCCAATCAAAGGCATTTACACTATGTCAGAACAATCAGTGCTTACTGCTCTGCAGTTTTAATTCCCTCTTTTTGCAAAATAAATGGACTCGTTCTTGTGGTTTCAGTGCCCACATGAGCATCCCTGCATGCTGATGTAAAGTTTTCTTTTCTGTAAATGGGGACCCGATCGGTATTTTTGCATAATACCTTTTTTATTTTGGTGTAAAATTCTGTTGGAACGCAATAGGACAGGGTCTGGTCGAAAGCCACCCTGACAGCCTTGAATTCCTGCTTCTGAACAGCAGCTTATGCACAGCACAGAGGTTTTGTGATGCCATAAAACATGACACGTGCTGCCCCTCCAGCTGGAAGGAGATGCCTCCGGGATGCCCTTGCTCCTTGGTGGGCAGAGCAGCCCCTTCCTGTGCCGCTGCAGTAACACCAGCCTGCCCAAAGCGGCTGTGCAAGCACAGCACAGACAAAGCGTGCCGGGCTCCCCGTGTCTCGCAGAGACATGGTTCCCATTCTGCAGGGAATGCAGAGCTCTGCAGAGCACAACACCCGGGAGGGGGTGCAGCTTCCTCTGCTTCTGCACCAGCCCTCCCGGCGAGCTCCTCCGCCTGTCAGGAATATGCCACGTTATCCCCCAGGCAGGCACGGGGATGATTTGTGCTCGTAGCTGTCCTTCTCTCGGGGCTCTGGCTCTGCAGCGCCAGCCCAGCCCACCCAGCCAGCGCCTCGCTCCCCAGGGTCCCTGACCTCCCGGCAGCCGGGAAGGCAGCACTGCAGTGTGAGCACTGCCAAACCCACCCGGAGAGCCAGCGGGAAACGCTCCCTGAGAAGGCGGCGATTGCTCGGCACCACCGGGAGCAAAATACTCGGGCTGCACACACCTCCTAACCACTGAACTACAGTGTAAGGATCCTGACAGATTCCTTCCCTCCACATTGGTAGTCACTAGCAACACGGTTTGATAAAGGCTGGGGGGGGACCGAGCTGAATTTTCTGTTCAGTGTTCTTGACCCTAGAAGCCTGGCATTTGTTTACTGGAAAAAAACCTCGCAGTTACATCTTTAAAGCTCTGCTGCTTGGTTGGCAAAGAAATGCTGGGCAATGCAGCTCTGCTGAGGTTGTGCAAAAAGAAGGCAATTGTTATTCATTAAGCAGATGACAGCAACGGGAGCTAAGGGGATAAAACTCGAAATCTGAAACCACCTGCTTTAATTTTAGCCATAATTGAAGCGGCTGCCCATGGTGTTGCTGATGCACGTATCAGATTTGCACGCCATGCGCTGCTCACACTGATTTCCGTGGCAGCAAGCTCCAGCCCACTCTGGTTCAGGCAGGGATGGAGCTCCTGTTTGATTGCAGGTTAGAGAGGGTACTTGAGAATCTGTTTGTTTCCTTCCAGGAGCAAAACACAGTCGCAGTCTGGCTCTCTGATAGACAGATGCTTTAGTCATTAGTGAGGTTTCTGTGACTACAACACTGCGTTCTAGTATGGGTGCTCTTCCCTCTTTTGTTCCTGGTTCAAGGCAGCGATGCTTTCTTTGCTCTTGTGCTCATGCGCTCACTTTCTTCCTCTCCCTCCCTCCTTCTCTCCCTCCCTCTCTCTGTCTTTGATCTTGCTGATATGGGGAAAAATATCGGATCCAAATCTGCAGCATATTTAACCAAAACATCCTGTAGAATGGGAATAAATTGTGACTGAGTACAGCAGCAGGAGATTGCAGTATGGTGGCTCGTGCTGCTTGCTTTCTGCTACAACAAAACAGCAGCAATTGTCATGGAGTGTCGGGGTTGTTCTGCAGCTAAATAAGCACGTAGGGACTCCACATTCACAGAGGGCTAAGGTGGCTTCACGGGGTATAGGGAGACTGGGCAAAGCTCTCCTCTCACAGTCTCTAATGCAGGGATTTATGTGAAAGAGGTAAAACGGGAAGAGATCTTTCCTAATGGCAGAGAGGGTCTCATCCTTCGCTGAATTCCCTGGAGTTTTGCCACAGGGTTCAATGGCCCTAAGATAACACTGTCACTTTATATCCAACCTTGTTACAGAACTAGCAACATAAGCCCCAGAGCTGGGGAGCTCACAGCGGTATCAGTGAAGGCAGGAAAAGTCTTGACCTCAGCTGCAGAGTGAAATGTTAGAGTGGGAGCATTAACAGTCTCTCCTTGAGCTGTTTGGTGCAGATTTATACTGCATGTGTTTGTATGTGTATGCCAACTCCCAAAAGCTATGAAAAGCTTTTTTATGGTTTCCTGTGATGATACATAGTCAGAAGGGATACTTGGATGAATAAAGAAATATGCCACGAAATGGGGAGCAGGTGAGCTGCGTGACAGATGTGTGTTCTGTCCTTTGTTGATTTGGTGCTGTTCCTTAGCTAACAGTATTAAGTGCTGGGAATAAGACAGAAGGCTTAACTCCACTTGGGATATTGCTTTGGAGATCCTCACTGCTTTAGAGCATAGCACATTGTGTGATGTAAGAGCCCAAATCCCTTCTGATCAGCATTCCCTAGTAAGCGTGTCTTCATTCCCCCCTCTTTTCTGATCATTTACAGCTGTTTGCTTTATTTCATGAGAGATTCTGAGAGGGCTGAGGCAGTAACTGGGCTGTACTGCTCTGTAATGCAGCCCAGAGCTGGCGCCACGTTTCAAGTGGCCAAATGAGATTTGCACTCAAGTCCCAGCAGACATTGTTTGTCTCAGTCAAAGGAGTCCACATTTTTCTGGGGTCTGGTGTCTGGACATCTGCCTTGTCACAGTAAAGAGGAGGATGGCTATGGCATCCAGACAGTCGAGGTGTGCTACCTCTCCCTGTACTTGGTAAACTGCCAGCACAGCCTTTTTTGCTCTGACATGTAGATACTGCCATCTTTAAGGAGGCATAAAATGTTTTGCAGACATGTGGTGTCTCCCTGACTTGCTATCAGTTTGGAAAGGGAATTGCAGCATTTTTAACCTGCAGTCTTTTTATCACTCTTATAATAAGTCTAATACCTGTATTTAAATAACGAATTGTGAGCAAATAGCAACATTATGGGCATTTTCTTAAAAAAACAAATAGTTAATGTCAGAGCTCTAAAGTAGTGTCTTCGACAGCCTTTCTTCTGTGTACTCCTGATGATAGAGGACTCCAAAAAGCCTGTCAGGTTGTTTCAGTTCCTCCTTTCACTCAGCTAAACTAAAACTGAATGCACACATTCATCCTCCACCAGAGTGTATTTTCCTTCTATGTGCATTTAAATAATAGATTCTCCTTTTATTTATCAAATTATTAGCTTTGTTAAGTACAAGGAGCAGGTAATTGCTGTGCCCACAAGGCATGTGACACCTGTGGCAATCCTGGATTGTCTCCTGCAGACTGTGCTGGGCAGTGGGTGCATGGTGACACATGACCCAGTGTGCCAAAGCCCCACCATACACAGCCCTAGGGAATGGTTTGGAAGTGCTCTCAGATCTCCAGATTTTGGTGCAGCTTCAGAGAATATTCCAATTAGACCTAAAAGGTAGGCATCCATTTCTTCTCCAGAAAGGAGTCCTGTGATGTTACAGTTCCACATGTGGCTCTGGTTTCTCCACCCCCAAGGGGTGTCCTTGCAGAAAGACCAAAAGGGTTTGAATTCTTGCAAAAGCTGATACTCCTTTGAAAGCTACATAGCCAAGCAGATGCTTTACCGTGAAAGTGGACATCCTTTGAAAACAATCTGGTGCTTATTAGTCAATAAGAATTCAGTGTTAAGGGTCCTTCAGCAAGAAGAGAAAAGGAAAGCACATGTGGGTCTGGTCTCCTGAGTGAAAACCTGCAAGTTCCATCCCTGTGCTCTGCTGAGGAGCAGATTTTGTATAGCACTGTTATGTCAGCACTTTGCTCTCAGTTGCAGTGACATTTGGCAGGATTTGATGTGCTTATGTTGAGAATGAGTTGCCTTAGACCAGGCACCAAGCCATTCACCTGCTCACTGGTGCTGCCCTGTAGATATCTAGATTCATTAGGCTCTCTCTTAGCCAGAGAGTTCTCTGGACACTTAATTTCATACACCCACATATGCTCAGAAGTGCCATTTCTGGGAAGGCAGGCTCTTAGATCTTATTTAAAGCTTTGTGGTGTTTCTGGTTTATGTGGGTAGGCACCTGGACTCTCTTATTTCTGTTGCAGAGGACTACAAAATTAGACATAGACAAGATTAAGCCCTGGGTCTCACCTCCTGCCTCACAACCAATGCTCTCACTCGGGCGTTGGGAGAAGGGGTCTGGGCACTGCTCAGCCTGAAGGTTTGTTCCAATACCAGCTCTGTCTCAGGACACCCTCAGCATTCCCCCTTCCACTGCTCTGCAGCTGTGTCTTGAGAAATACAAGGCCAGGATTAAAATGTGAAAGAAGTGAGAGGGTAGAGAGGGGAGTGGTAACCAAGGCCAGTTACCAGGGTGTTGCAGGGGAAGGAGAGGCCCTGGCCCTCCTCCCTGGTGTGCATTACACATTTTACACTCTGTACCACCATCACCACAGGAAGCAGCACTGGGAGATTGTCCGGTTTTCCAGCTGCAGAGTCTCAGAGATCCCATCTGTTCCCCATTTGGTGCAGAAGTTATTGAGGTGGCTGTGTGAGACAGGCAGGATTACCCTTTGGGCTTCAGTGCCTTTGATGAGGCAGCATCTGAAGTTAACACTTAAATTAAGCAGACTTGATTTTATTGCCTTTGTGTATTATAATGCCCATGAAATCATTAAAACTTTGTGTGTGCTCCTGGGTCTTTTGCTGTCTCCCTGCAGTGTTTCAGTCATATGCTGACTTTGTCTGACCTGCCTGCCTGAAAAAGCAGCAGCTGTCTGCTCTTCCCACACAGTGCGACCTCCCAGGGCTGCAGGATACCTGTGCTAGCACATCCATGGCTTGGTAGGGATTCTTGGATGAGGGACCACTTTTGGCAATAATCTTTTTTCCACTGCTTTCTGTCTTACAGATTGATGAACTTCCTGAAGGAGCCGTGAAGCCTCCAGCAAATAAATACCCCATCTTCTTTTTTGGGACTCACGAAACGTAAGTGAATGAACGTGACCTGTTCCTTTGAAAGTGTCTTTTTGCACTGCAGCTAATATAATTTCCTCTGATTTTATTGGAACAAATCCTTACTGAAGCCATTGGGAGCCTAGAGATAGGTCCTGACTTTGCCCAACTCATTGGTATTAACAAATGGGAGTGAAGGCTGAAAGTAGTTGGGAATGCTGCTGCCTTCATGGTCTACCATGGTCTTTTAAACATAAAAGCCTGTGTTTCCTGTAAAGAAATGTGTTGGCATGAATTCATTAAAGGGTCTGAAAAAGCCCTGAATTCTGAAGCAGGGGCAAAAATTTTTTACTTGGATGTCCATGATAGCAGAGATCAGGCTCTTGTGTTTGGACATGTCCTGTGTGAGAATTCCCTTGGCAGTTTGTGCTATGAAATGAAGCAGACCCCAGAGTCTCAGGCAGAGCTTTAAAATGTGTGCATTCCTGGGGGATTTGTGCTGGGGATACTGTAGGATGGAGCTCACAGAAGTCATAGAAGAACTGAGCTGACTCAGCTGATAGGGAAAGAAAGGAATCAAAGGAGGTAAGTTAGTCTCATCATAATTGCTACAAAGTACAGAGTTTCAAGATTATAGTGTACATGTCTCTAGTTTAAACTATGTCTGAGGTAGCTAAAAAATAAGTCACATTGCATTTTTCATGACATATTTTAATTTTAAAATTTGTCCTTCCCCATTTGCAGGTAACATTTTCTAGGGTTCCTTTAAAACTGGAAAAATGAAATTCTGATGATATTTTAAATTCAATGTTAGAGGCTTGAAGCTTTATTAAAAATTTATTGTTTGTTTTTGAATGTTAATAATATTCCAGAATATGATAAGCTCCATAGCTCATACATCACATTTTATTTTTAAAAATTTTTAAAGGCAGTTTCTGCTTTATAAAGTTCATAATAGCCTCTCCTTAGTTAAAATAGATCTTCCCACTGCTAGAATGAAACAACCTGATACATTGTGGTCTACTAGTACTGTCACAAAATAATCTGAAAAGAATAAAGTTCAAATAACCTTACGATGCTTTTAAATCAGAAACCAAAATGTAATTATTTTTGAATGGAAACATCATTTTTGGTAAACATTTAAGAAAAAACCTGATCACCTTTATTCCAAAATGGATAAATCCCAAATTGATAATCTCTTTTGTTTGGGATTTTGTGAGCTCATGATCTCACAGTAGCATCTGTAACAGGAAAACAGTTTGTAGTTCTTACCTTATAAATGTAAAAGCCTAACTGTTATAAATAAACTGTAGATTGCAGCTCCTTAGTTTTATAGCAGAGCAGTAGAAACTTATACTCTCCCGGTGGCAATGAATGTGTTTCAAGCAAAGATGTAGACAGCTTTTCAATGTTTACTTCACATAAAAGGCTGTAGAAACATTTCCATACCTTACTGTTGAGCTAAGTTAAGGTAGCTCATACTAAGTTTCATACATTTTTCCTTTGTTATTTGCGTTAGAACTGTTTGTTTATATTTTGACAACAAGGAAACCTCTCCTGGTATTAGCAAAAGCATAGATAACATAATTTATTCACTGTAACATTTAATATTAACATGACATCTGTTAGTTTGGAAATCACTGTTTGGCTTTCGGGTAGAAATGCATTCTTGGATTTGTAATTATATAATTAAGATATTCCTCAATATCCAACTGAGTGTGGATCCCATGCTGTCTCACGTGGAGTTAGAAGGAAGCTCTTTCCTCAGGGACTTGTCATCTGATGCCTTTTTAGCAACCAGTTGGCTCTGCATTGGCAAACTGCTTGGCCAGTGGGATGATTTAGGTGAATGGAACTTCACACATTCATAAATGCTGGACATAAATCAGGCATTAATCTAAAATAATGATTGCAGAAAGGAAGAAATATGATCCTGTGATTCAGGTATTAGGCTGAGGAGTGCTGGTTTTTCCTCTGTGCTCTGCTATCAGTTTGAGTTTGACCTTGGACAAGTCTTTGTGCCTCAGAAGCTCATCTGCAAAAAAAGGGCAGATTCCCAAAGTTGTGGTGAGGTTACAACAATGAATGTGTTGGATATGGTGGAGTTCCACAGTTCCACAGTAATGGAGACCAGAGACTTAACCTGAATTGTAAAGATCATCAGGAAAGCAGGACAGTGGTTATGGTGAAGGACACTGGGACTTGCTCAGCTCTGGTCATTGGTGACAGAATCTTTACAGGTGGGAATGAAGGGGTCTTTTTGCCTTTATTATTTTAATTTAACTTGTGATTACAATCTGAATGTCACAATGCAGAATACAGTAGATGTAGATACCCAGCAAAAAGAAAGTTATGCTTTCTTCTGTTTAAAAGCTAAGAAGGAGTTTTACTGTAATGTATGTAGAAAAAGCAGGACAAATCATGACTTCTTTTTTTTTAATAATTATTTTTCCCTGCATTGTGGTGCTTGTGCCTGAAATTAGTTGGCCCAGTGCTTAGCTGACTTAGGCAGCAACAAAGCACAAAATCCCTCCTTTGCTGTGCTGTCTAAAAAACTATTTGGCCACAAGCATCCTGTGTGTCTCATTGTTTCCTTGTATTACTCATCTGCCTATATTCATCCATTGTTTTTTGTTCTTATATGAAATTATAAGATTTTTGGGAAAGATCATTTTTATTGTGTTTGTGCAGAATTTACTATGTAGGGGGCTAATTCCAAGAAAGCAGCTCCCAGGCTTACTGGCAATATAGATAATAATAAATGCCACTGCTTTTTCTATCCCACAATACAAGGAATACATTTGGCTCATGGGTCCTAGGCACTCCTTGCATGCTTAACTTTTCATGTGGCATTTTTGAGGCCTTTCTGGATTTATAACACTAGGATTGGAAGTTTGGTCCCTTGGTATCGCAAGCAATGACATCATAAACTGTTCCATAAACTTTCATAAACTGTTCAAGTGCCAGTTCCCAGCAGTAGTTAATAAAACAGAGATGTTTCAGTTGTTTCTAGAGATACCCAGCATAATTTTCCTACATCAAACATCAGGATGGTGAGCCAATCCATTAAATCAGCCTCACAGCAGTAACTCAAAGCCAGTGTGAGAAATAAATAAATAAATAAAACCTGAAAAGAAATTATGGAATGAGCAGAAGAATAGGGAAAACATTTGCACTGTTGATGTTTTGATTTTTTTTGAAGAGGAGAGTGATAAGTCCTTTTTTGCATGTTAACTCTGTTAAAATGCAGTGCGTTCCTGGGGCCCAAAGACCTTTTCCCATATAAAGAATATAAAGATAAGTTTGGGAAATCGAACAAGCGAAAAGGATTTAATGAAGGCCTGTGGGAAATAGAAAACAACCCTGGAGTAAAGTTTACTGGATATCAGGTAAATTACTTTCACACCTATTCCTCTTTATCCTTCTTGTTTTCTTCTTTTACTGCTTGTCAAAGTGAGCATGTTAAGAGTGATGTGTAAGGTTCTGGTTTTGATGGAGCAAGAAAGTTTCACAACTCTGGTAATTGTGTAATGTAAGGACAACTGTGGTCTCACACTCTGTGACAAATGGAACTTTAATCATACTGCAGAGCCTTTTGCTTTCTATGATATTCTGGGGTGGTGAAGTGGAAAATTCTGCAACACATTTAGTTAAATTAAAAATGGATGGTTTTATTTACTCCTGTACAAACATGAATAATTTCTGACTTCTTCTTTCTGTTGTTTATTTTTATATCAGGCTCTGTGTATTTTACACAGACCTTAAGGTCACTGCACTTTTGATTTTTACATTGGTAATGTCTAACACACGATGCCAAAGCTAAGAGGAGTGAGGAGGTGGAGGGTTAAGCTGTTGTTAGGAGACATTGCTGCTGTACAACAGCTCTCCCTGTTGGGTGTCCAGAGCAGAAAGTCACTGAAGCTGGACTGGGAGAAGAGTAGTTGGTGGGCTGTATAAAACAAAGAACTTTTCTCATTAAAAAAATGTGGTCCTTTGAAGGCAGGAATCACCTCCAAAAGAAGGCAAACACCTATTACATTATTATCACAAACCCCTACAAGTCAGAGATACAGACCACCTGCAGAAAAGCTGCTGCCTCTCTCAGTTCCTGTTTCATATTTTCAGCCCTACACATGTTCTGCATACACTTGGGGATTTTAAAAAAATCCAGTGAATAGTCTGTGGGAGATGGGCTGTCAAAGAGTGCTCAGCCTGCTGGTCAGGGTGTGCTTTTCCAAAAAACAGAGATCTTGCCCTTTGAGGGGAGTGTAACAGCCATCTTCTCTCACAAAGAAGTCTCTCCTATTGCAGCCAAAGTCTAAAAGTTTCAGTATTTTTTCCCAAAGTAGAACATGCCAGGTCTCTCCACTGAGCAGCCCTTGGTTCTCCTCCAGCAAACACATTTTTATTATCAGATCTTCTGTTTCTGTGTAAACCCTTCAGAACATGCTATCCCACAATCTGCATCTGATAACTGAGTTCAAGTGGTGACTGAGAAAATTGCCTTTGCAGCCCTTTTTCCTGATAATTGCAAAAATAACCTGAGCTCTTCCTAACTACAGCAATTGAAATGTAAACTTCACATTTCCACTATTTCTATCTTCAATGCAGAACAAAATTCACATAATTGGTATTGGTGATATTTTTATTGTTTATATTATTATTGTTGTTATTTTAAAGGCAATTCAGCAACAGAGCTCATCAGAAACTGAAGGAGAAGGAGGAAATACAGCAGATGCCAGCAGTGAGGAGGAAGGTGATCGGGTAGAAGAGGATGGAAAAGGAAAAAGAAAGAATGAAAAAGCCGGCTCGAAACGGAAAAAATCCTACACTTCAAAGGTTATCTTCTGACTTTTCCTGTTGTTACCCATGGGCATTTATAACTGGAATACTCTTCACCTCATGGAAATTTCTTCTTCCTCCTTTATCATTTTGATTCTGATACCATAACAATGGTGTTCAAATAGCTGAAGTGCTCTTACTGTCTTCTAAACCAGGACAGTGAGACACCAGTTGAAATACTCTGCCCTGTTCTAGTGGCCACACACTGGGAAGGTGAAACTAGGGGAGATCAGAAGGGCTGGGAGGAAAACCCATGCAAAGATGGATTAATAGGTTTGATCATCTCAGGTAGGTGTCTCCCCAAGAAGAAGAATAAAAGCCTGAGGAGTGGGACTGCCGAGAGTCATGAGTTCAGGTTTGGTTCCTGTCCAGGAGAATTGAAGCTTACCTTTCCCATCTCCCAGAAAGGTCTGATAGAGTCAGATGTGCTCAGCTGCTCCTCTTGTAGCTGAGTGCCAAATACTTCAGTCCAGGATACAGAATAGGGAGGAAGAACTAATTCATTAGGCAGGGAGTAGGATGCTCAGTTTGTAGATATAACACCTGCACTGTAGTACCTACCATTCCTGTTAATGTCTTAAGTAACAGTGTAGATCAGGAAGCTAAAAGTAATGAATGTGTCTGTCTGGACAGAATGTGGCTGGTGGACATAATCCCCAGAGAAGTGACACCTTTGGGTTCTCACTTGGGTGGAGGGGAGCAACATTAAAGTCACTTCCTCTTGTTCTGCATGTGCCTCCAGGACTGCACTTCACCTGGAAAATTGTGGAAAGTGTGGCAGAATCAATTTATTCACATTCATGTTATTCTTCTCTGAAAGTGGAAACTAATTGAAATGAGAAGAAGCAAGCAAACAATTTGATCCAGGCACATTTTGGGGGAGAGTGTGAATTTTTGTGGTTGATCCACCAAACAAAATGTATTTTCACCCCTTTTGTGTGTTTTACATTAGAAATTCAGGTCTGGTCTACCATCTTCTCTCCAGAAGACTCTGGGCAAACAGAGGATTATGAAAATGGTGGCTTAATGCCACAATTTATCCTTTTGTACTGTAGAATTGCATAACATAAAGGGAACAGAAAAGATGTATTGGTTCCACATGGCTCTAATGTTAATATATTAAAGCTGACAGCACTAAAAAAAAGTATGGAAAGCAGCTCTGCTAATGTTATTCTCATTTTACATCTCTGTGTTTAATCAAAACTTTTGTCAAGCTGGCACCATCTGTTTCATTAACTAACAAAACCTACAGGTGACCCAACACTAATACCCAGCTCCTATTACTGTCTGTCTTTCAGTCAATTGAGCTGCCAACCTGTGCTGAACACAGAATTTCACAGACATGTCCTTCATTGGTGGCAGTAGCTCCAGCTACTTCACCTGAAAAAATGCTTTTCACCCCACGTATCCTCCCCAATAGTCACCTTGAACAGGGAAATGCATGATCAGACAGCATTTCACATACATTTCAGAAGTGTCTATGGCTGAAGCTCAGGTTTTAATTTTAACTTTGTTGTTGATCGTTTTAGAAATCCTCCAAGCAGTCACGGAAATCTCCTGGAGATGAAGATGATAAGGACTGCAAAGAGGAAGAAAATAAGAGCAGCTCTGATGCTGGGGACGCAGGCAATGACACAAGAAACACTTCTTCAGATTTGCAGAAAACCAGTGAAGGGGTAATGTTCTCTTCCTGTCATTCACTTCCCATGCAGTTTGTTCCCGGGGGGTTTGGAGCCAGGGGTGACCTGTGTGTACCACGTGCCACCTTCTTGGGTTACATTTCAGTGCTCAGGATGTGTCTAGAACACAAACATGCACTTGATGCCTGCAGTGCTACAAATTGTGCTCTAGAGAAATGACTGAAAAAGAACATTATTTTTGTTCTGACACTTGCATAGATGTCAGCTGAGAAGAGCTACTGAAAACCATGAGCTGGAATGATGCAAAATTGATGTGAGAGCAGAGTCAGACTGTTTGCATAATGCATGTTGGCTCACTAACAGGGGGAGCCTGCTTACCCTTTCACACTTGTTTAATTTGTGCAGTCCCAGGGTCTTCTTCAGAGTTTGTGAGGGTTCATGTGCACATTGCAGACTCTGCATACTGCAGGTTCCAGGGCAGATGCTGCCCTGGGCTGTGACCTTCCAAGGACAGGATATACAGTCTGCTCCAGAGCAGCTTCATACAATCTCCTTGTGTGTTTGTGTAAGTTGTGTGTTCATATCAGTGTTACTTTGTTGTGACCACAAGATTGGAAGGCTGCTGACCAGGGGGATTAGCATGGCAACTGGTTATTCTTCAACAAGCCCTGCTGTTGCTGAGCCTCTCTGCTGCAGACTTAGAGCTCCAGCTCAGAACCAGTCCTTGTGCAGTTCCCATGCCAAGGCTCTGCCACGTGGGCAGCAGCCGGGCTGGGCTGTCGCAGGAGCTGAGTGACACAAATTCCCAGGTGTGAGGGGAGCCCAGCCAGCACAGGCTCTCATCTGACACTGCTGAGGTGCCTTGGCACCCAGCTGCGTGCCCAGCCACAGCCCTTCCTCACAAAACACAACCTCTGGGGAGCTGCTGTTGTCTCCTGCTAAAAAACTCCTCTCAGAGCTTCCTTCCCCCGTGTCTCTCTGCAGTGCAGTGTAGTTGTTTTGTGACTCTGCTTTATAAAGGCTTTGATGGCTCATGGGGTCACAAGGAAAATATGCCCTGAGTATCTCCCATTCACTTTGAACAAGCTGCTGGCTTGAGCCAGAGACTGATGCAAGGAGACACTGCCCAGCTGTGCCCTCCCAGCCTCTTGCCTACAGTGTGTCAGAGGCCAGAGTGTGGCCCACGTTCTGCCTAGTGAACCCTGTGACACTTCCACATCTTCCAAGTGGTATTTGAGTGAGAAAACTGTTTGTAAGATGCATCTGAGGTAGTAAGAGGTTCAGCGGGGCCTGCTGTGTTTCCCGTGTTTGTGGCAGTGACAGGGGATATGTCTGTGAACTTCAGGCACATTCCCATGTAAGGACAAAATGCTTACTGAGTTAGGTCAGTCACAGACTAAGTGGCTAAAATGTCACACAGGATGTTGGCTTTGTGGCTGTTGACATTCATGTGGCTCTTTCTTCTGGGTGTGACATGCTTGTGACATGCTTGAGAGGTAGAGTCCAGCAAGCTACAACATCATGGTGCTTCTCGGTATCTTTAGGATTACAGATATTTTAGCCTCTGTGCTGAAATACTGAAATATTGTCAGCAGTCTCATCCTTCAGCGTTTCATTGAGGTTTTTTCAGTGGTGCAGTTCTCTTTGAGGGCCAGGAGGGGACACTCCATCTCCTGCTGCTGCTCAGAGCCAGACCAAGTGTCTTTATAGAGGACACAGGGTACCTGGGGGATTAATAGCAGTTCTTTTTCAGTTGGTGTTAAACATCCATCCCACAGCGTGTCCGGAGTGGGGAGCTGGGGCACGGGGCCAGCTGTGCTGCTGGACACCCAGACTAAGGCCATTGAGCTCCTCCAGCCCTCACTCTTGGACTTGTCTGCTGTAGAAAGGAAGGTTGGAAAACACTGACATGTACCTGCAGGGTTGGGATATGATCCTTCTGCTCACACACATGAATTCAGAAGAATGTCTCGATCTGCTAAAAGACTCCACCACAGATGAGGTAATGGTCTCTTTGGAATCACTTAGCTCCTGAGAAGAGCCCTGGGCCAGCAGCAGGCAGTGTGGAGAGGATGGGCTCCCTCCCCTGCGGTGTACAGGACCCACTGCTGGCCCCAAACCTGCCAGGACTCTGGTGTGGCCATGAGATGGCACCAGGACCCTCCGGAATGAGCACAGGGTGCAAACCGGTGCTCCTCAAATTAAGGTGTAGGAAGATACCCTGTAGGCACAGACAAGCAAAACAAGGGTTCAGGGCCCTGATCTCCAGGACAGACGTGTGTCATTCCCATGGTTTTGCCACTGTGACTGGCTGCTTGAGAGCTGCCTGCTTATGGAGGCTGGGGCCACCTCTGGCTTGGGCACCCTACCCAAGGTGCTCCCCATGGGCTCAGAGTACCTTTGGCCCCCTGCTCTGCACCTCCCAGGCCTCAGCAAGAGTTGCCTCAAGGAGACAACTTTTCTCTTAATAATACTACTGATAATGAGGTAGTAATTACCTTTTATAATGCCTGGGCTGTAGGCTGGAGACATCTCCTCAGATCAGGTGGAATCTTGCCTTTTAATCACACTCTTACCCTCAGCATTACAGGGAGTCAAAGTCAAATGATTGCAGGAGCACCTTCACCTATATTCTTTAATGAAAATTCTAACCTCCAGGTGGTAGAGGTAAGCTTGAAAATGCGAAGTGATGGCTTCCTGAAGACTCAAACCCAGAGCAAATAAAAGTACTTTCAGAGCTATTATATTTTTTTCAGTCAATTTCATACTGTTCAAGGGCTCAGCTTGTGATTTTCTTTTTTATCCCTTGGGTAGACAAAGGTGCTTTCTTTTTTTATCTCCATCCCTTAGTTTCTGAGCTATTCTTGAGTACTACAGGCACTCTCAAGAAAGAGACATTTCCTCAGTCCCAACCATAGTTGGTAATTGTGTCCCATCACTACCTGTTTTTCAAGCTCTTTCCCTCACTGCTGTTCTTTGATTCTTTCCCCAGAAAGATGCAGAGCCTGAGCCTCAGGGGTTAATCATCCAGTATTAACTAACTAATAGTATATTAGCTAAGACAGCCCATCTCAGAGTTTGCTCAAATCTTGAGTCACAGAATCTTCCCAGAACTGTTCTCTGCTGTTAAATACTAAATTGTTTTGGCTTTCTCAGAATACCACGTAAAGAGAATTTTCTGGTGGAAAGGTATTCATGGCTCTGTGTTGTTTACTTTCATGGTATTAAATTAGCTCATAAACCAGTGAATTCATGGCAGCAAATTTACATTCCTCATTTAAATCTCTGGTGACATGTGTCTTTAGTTCTTGTCTGGCATTACTTTGAATCTTTGTAACTGAACACCAAAACTGCTTTTTACTGTTACTTTCTGAATGGCCATGTACTCATGTTCAAAAGCTGGCTGTGGTTCTGGCCTTCTTAGAGAGCGTTTGAAGGTCAGGATCAGCACACAGGGTATGTGGCAAATTTTCATTTTGGTATTCACTGTTTTAGTGACAGTCTGGGCAGTGTATTGGTAAAGGAGGCATTTGCTTGGTGTACAGCTGCAGGAAGTGAATGATTTTACTGTCTTCAGAGAAGAATAAACTTGCTAGAAATGAAATACATTTTCTTGCTCCTGTCACAACCTGAATATTAAAATGGAGTAAAGGGCTGTGATCCTTTTACTCACACTGACAATCAGTTACAACTGAGTCAGTGGATCTATTTGTGGAGGCAACTGCCAGCATGAATAAGGGGATCAAAATCTGGTCCAAAATTATTGCCATCTGACACCATTGCATTTGGGAGAACATATTTAAAACAGCCTGTGTCCAGACTTTTTTGTTGTGGCGTTCCTGTGGGGTAGCAACAATCCCAGTTACTGCTGTGAAGTACAAGTGCAATGACCAAACACAGGTTCACTGTGTCCTTCTGATATGGTTTTGAGATGTTTGGTTCCTTTTCTGTTCTTTATTTATCAAGAACAACATTGGTTATTGGCTGACTAACAGGTTTGGGGGGTTACCAGCTTTGGAAGCATAGCATTTAGGGTCCGGTTCAGTATAAAAGCATTTAGTGCAAAAAATGAAAAGAGAGTATGTTTTTCTGTCTGATTTTCTTTTTCTGCAATTTGAGGCACACTAAAATCTACCCTTCAAAGCAAAAGACAACATTTGTAAGAATCTAACTATTGCACAGTAAAAATTTCAATGTAAAAATCAAATAGTGATATCATAAATGGTGTAAAGAGTTGTGTTGTCTGCTGCCTTTCAGTAGCTCAGGATAACAGCGCTGCTGGCTAAGGACATGGGACATAACTCAGAGGAAACGTAAATGTCTGAATGCAAGTTGAGATTAAAGCAGCCGGCACAGATGAAATATTTGCATCTCTGTGTACATCAAATCCTGTAACCACTTTGACCTCAAACCAACATGGAATAACAACTATTGTAGAGAGCAAGAAAACAGTTATCCTTCTGCCATGCAGTTTTTAAAGTACAGGGTGGCTGAATTCGTTGCCAGACACTGTTAAGGAAGAAATTTTCAGTGCCAGGAAAACAGACGGCAGTTTGTGGATTCAGTTTTGTTCCCTGCTCTGTTTCATCTGGGTTTGCACTCAGATCAGTCAGATGCTGTGCTCTTCCCTTTGTGTGCTGGGCAGCATGGCACACGTCGTACTGTAGCTTACAGTGAAGCTGAGAGACTTGTTCAAACAAAGATGTTTGAGAGTTGATCTGTGTCTGTGGAGACCGAAACCATGGAGACCGCGGGCTGTGCTCAGCTCTGCCGCATCCCCGATCAGCGGCTGCGGGAGCTGCAGGGCAGCGCCGGGAGCCGGCCTGAGCTGCCTCGCTGCCCCTGGGGCTCCCCGCTCACTTCTGGGGCGCCTGGCAGTGCACCCAGCAGGCAGAATCTGTGCTTTGATGGAACACGGCACTGGAAACTGAAAATCCTAGAGGATGACTTGCACTATCTGTGTCTTTGTTGTCGCTCCCGTGCCCCGCTGTGGCCCGACAGCTGTATCTGTGAGACAGGGTGGAGGGGAAGTGTTAATGTTCCCAGCACCCCACGGAGGAATGGTCCTGCCCAGAAGGGAATGGTGGTTAATAATCACAAAGGTTTCACACTCCACAAGGACGTCTTTCTGTTCTGGATCTGAGTGTTACAGCATAGGAACCAACTGTGTTACCCCCACCCTACCTGTCAGTGCTGGGCAGCAGCTGCCAGTGGGAGCTTAGCAGAAAGCAGGGTTTGACAGACTGGTCACATGTAGTTGTTTTAATGGGTGTCCGAGTCTGAAGGGAAGGGAACAGCAGTGAACCCCCCCCAAAGCATCTCTAAGTATGATGTCACTGACTCTGAAAGGAGAGAGGCCTCTGGAGTGTGGTGTGCTGGATGGGCAGCGCATGGTTACACCTTTTGGGGGAGTCAGGGCTCTGGTAGTTCCTGTAAACCCTCCTGCATGCTGAGCACTTGCTAATAACCCCTGATTGTGTGTCACTAGTCAGGATGTAGCAGGACCTCCCACACAGAAAGCACAGGTTTCCATTTTTACTGCTCACAAACCACTTGTCATAGGAGAAAGCTGCACTGACCCAACACAGGGAAGATATTGTAGTGTTGTAGGAGAAGGGATGCCTTGGCCAGAGGTGGGTGGTCATGGTGCACTGCATGCTGTCATGTTGCTGGCTAATGTAACATGTCCCAGGGCCATCCGGTGAATTTTGCCATCTCTTCTCAATTTGAGGAAGCTGAGACTCATAGATACTTGCCAATCTGATCCTGATCCCACTAATGTCAGGGAATGCAAGAGCTGACCTTGACTCAACCATGGAAGTGGGAGTTCCTTCCTTTTCTGTCATCACCTTACAGTGAACTGGAGCCAAACTGTTTCCTTTGCAGAAGCATCATTTGGATCCCTTAGCCATGAAATTGTTTATCTTTGCTCATGCTTGCTAAGCTTTTGTGTATTTGAGCAAGAGGGTGTTCTTGTGGCTGGATACCCAGGAATGCAGCAGCACCTGAGCTCCTGCATGAAGCCCATCAATGATTTAGTGTAGTGGAAAAAAACAAAATTTGGTTGTGCCCGAAGTGTGCTACAAGGTTTGTAACAGAGGGATGGGTGAAAAACCCACTCTCATACATCACTGGAGCTCCTTATTGAATACATCCCTAAATGTTTCCTTTGAAACTGTGCTCATTAATATTTTGTAGTGATATGTCTTGTTTATGTAACAAAGCAGTTTTCTCTAGAAAAGAATTTGTTTGAACAGTCCAGGTGTTTACTTGTATCTGTGATTACTTGTACCTGTGACTTTGAAGTGTGAAAATATGACATCAATTATATCAAGTTTGATGCATGTTATTTCTTACATTAAATGTGACTTTTTTCTCTTTCTCTTTCAGACTTAACCATCATAATGACTGCTGAATATTAAGGGAAAACACAAGAAGGTTACATGTTTGGTTGTCTAATATTCTTGGATTTGATATGAGTCACCACATCTGTTCATTAGTACCATCAACAGCATCCCAGTTTGTATGCACATTATTCACATTCCTATCTGTTGTGTTTGCAGAGATGACATTTTTACCCTTTTTTCTAAGGGTTACTTTTTGATTTTCATATTATTTGGTTGCATGAAGTTGCCCTTTTCCAGTGGCTGAGGTTTATGAAGGTATTGCATACTTGAACATGTTTTAGATTCCTTTTCTAGACAGAAAAGGCATAACTCCAAATTATATCATTCTAAATCAGCATTTTTTAAACACAACTAAATCTTAGAAATGAGTCCCCTCCATATGATGCTACAATAATCTTCCACATACAAACATAATTTTAAATTTTCCTATATCCATTCTCTCTTGGGTTTTGATCAGTTTACAACATAAAAGAAAAATTCTTCAGTTGAAATCACCGCCAAGTTCAATAATGTAATAAAATACCTTTCCTTATTAGAAGTACCTAGCTAGTTATACTCTTAATACTTCTCCAAACCATGATGTAATGTACACTATCTGACTTAGTTCCTATATGTGGAGTTAGTGGAAGTCTTTTTGTGTTTCTTTAGATTAATACAAGGATTTTTCCAATGCCAACACAATTTGAAATCATTCATTTGGATGCTTTCCATTTTTAAGCTTACTGTGATATACAGCCCTATGGGAAACCAAAACAAAACATCAATTTTAAATAATGAAAGGCTTAAAAAAGGATGCTGCCATTCTGGCTTTTTTTTTTCCTTTTGGAAATAGAACTAGACTAGTAAGTAAGCATTCCAAATCCATTACTCTGTGTACATTATTGTTGCTATTGTGATAATAGAGATTTTTATTTATTTTTATGCCAGCTTTTATTGTGAAAACATATTTAGTCTGGTTTTATCAATCCTTGTTATGCTTGTCCTTGGAACATCTTTTGCGTATTCAAGGTTTGTAGTTGATGAGTTTACTGTAAAAAACTAAAAAAAAAAAAAAANAAAAAAAAAAAAAACCACAAGGAAAAAAAAAAAACCACCAAAACAAAACAAAAAGGAAACAAAAAAAATGTATTGTTTTTACAGAATAAATTTATTGGAATGTGTATTGGGAGTAAGGTTTGAGGTTGTAAGCAACTAAGTTAGCGTCATATTTGGCTTCATACGTGTAATAATGTGAGGTATTAATGTAAGTCAAGTATTAAAGCAAAACATTCTGTTAACATGAGTTGACCATAATAGATACAAGTGCAGGTGAGATCTTTATTTTTTCTGTACTTTGCCTTTTCTGGGTAACAGGAGGTCATTAAATTCACCTTGAATGTATTCAAAGTTTCTTTAAAGACATCACAGGTAACATCAGAGGCTCAAATACCTGTTTGTGAGCCGGCACGCCCTGCGACAGCCCGGCAGCGCTGGGTTTGCTTCCCTGGGAAGAGGCACTGGGATGGAGCTATCCCAAAGCCTGAGGAGCTGCACCAGGGATGCTGGGTGCCAACAAGCACTGCCTGAGGTGGGCTGTGGTTGTTTTGGACCTGCCCCTTTGGCTGGAGGTGTAAAACCTGGGGCCTCTCCTCTGACTGCTGCTGGGAACTGCACGGCAGTGTTCAGCAGGAGAGTGTTACAGCCTGAATTTCCCAGTGCTCTGAAGGTTCCCTCGTGCAGGGTGCAACACACAGGCATGTGAACTGCTTCCTTGTTACTGATTAGGCTTAAAAATAAAATTCTTTCAATCAGAACACCAAGAAGTCAACACACCCAAATAAAGTGTTTCCAGTTAAAATCTATCAGCTAGTTTCATCTGTGAGAAAGGCACTAGGTGTACTGCTTTTAATATAAATACACATAGAAGGCATAGAAATAGCTGTAATTGCAAATAGAAACATAAGCTGCCCAAACCAAGGTCGCTGTGTTTGCTGCTGCTTGTTTCTGAGCCAGCAGCATTAGCAAAAGTAGCTGCAGAGACACAGCCAAAACCCCTCCTCTCTGGAAATGCACAAGCAGCCTGAGCCCTGTGGCTCACGGTCCTGAGCCCTCTGTGCCCAGCCCACAAGTGCTGGTGAGCACCTGCTGGGCTCCAGGCAGGTGAGCAGTCCTTGCAGAAGTGAATCCTGAAGAGAATTAACAAAACCATACGATTCGCTTATCATATATGGAGTCTTTCCATAAGAGTTGATTGCTTCTTAAAAGATTTCTTGGGATTTTTAACAAGGTTGACCCACAAGACATACTTTTTGACAAATAAAACATGTGCATGTGACAGAGTTATGTATGTTAATCTTTCATGCTTCACAATGCTGACCTTCATGTTGTGCAGTAGCTGTGTGCAGGGACTGCTAGCACTGCTATTCCTCAGCGTGCGGAGGCTAAACACTGACATCATTATTATTATTTAACTTCATGCAGTATTTCTAAAACTGTCAAAGCAGCTTACTTAAAAATAGCTGTGGGAACAGGCAATCCACTGCCACGCAAAGTCACAATGTTGAGAAGTGGTGCTAGAGGCAGTCTTTATTTTCCCCTTTGCAGTAGGATAAACAAAGCAGGCCGTGCGACTACACAGCGGTGCAATTTTACACATCTTACACGCTTCACTTGGGCTCCATTCGAGCAGTTCACTTCCATCCCAACCCACTTATATACATAGCCAAGGACAGGAGGTGGAAACAGTTCTGCTATTCTGTTTTTTCTTCTTGCTTTGGTTTCATAAAGAACTCTGGCTTGTTGACACACCTGTAAGCGAACAGCTGGGGAAGAATCCCGTACATTATGTTCAATATCAGGAAAAACTCTTTTGCTTCTTCGGGGACTCTGTAGATGTAAGGAGTTCGAGCATGAAGAGAAGCACCAATATGGGAAAATTGAGCCTGTGGTGTGTATATAACACATATATTAAAAAAAGGTAAAGTTGTTGTATATTTTTGGAAAGATGACATAATCTGCATGCAAGTCTGCATCTCCAGTGACATTTTCCAAGCCAGCCCTTATTTCAGAATTATCCATCATACTTTTCCACAGTGGTATAAAAATACAGTCTAAACTAAAATCATTAATATCTTGGTGTATGAGGCATAACTGGAACTATCAGTGGAGTGGTAAAGAGGTTTGTTTTATGCACATGGTGGCACTGATCATTTCATCAGGTACAGGATTCCACTCTGGCTTTCTGGATCATAACTTGTGCTAGAGGGTCCATGATCCTTCCCCAGAAAAGTGGGAGCCAGTCCCCAGAGCCAGTCAGGGGAAGGGCTCTGACCCACGTGCCTGGGAGGGTTGTTGGGAGTTAGGCATCAGTGGGAGCAGCCAGACACTCACTCTGAGTAAAGTTAGAAAGGGAAGTCTTACAACCTATGTTAGTTCTGGTTTGAGTTTAGATTTTTTAATCTTAAACCCAGATTGCACCAGATTTTGATCCCAAAACTCGTGATGATTTCAGAAATGTCTGCAATATTTGGGTTTTGGGCTGGGGCTGAAGTATAGACTGTGCATACAATGAAGGTTATAGGCACAGACAAGCTTGATGGCCTGAAGCATATTTTTAGCATAAACAAACATTTAAAGATAGAAGTGTCAGGATACTTGGTATCTTTTGTTTCCATCTGTTACCTGCTATTTCAAGCCACATTCCCATTAACTATTGTGTGTCCAGTTTTTTTATTGCTATTTAGTTAGTTAGTGGAGGAGATCTGAGAAGTTAAACATCAGTTTGATCATAAGGAGAGACTGGGACACCAGGATTTTAGGAACATAGAGGAGTACACTACAGCCAAATCACATCCTCTGTTCTGGCTTCAGGAGTCACTTTGGCCTCACGAGGAACATGGTTCTGGTCACAGCAAAGTAGAAGAGGAAATGAAGTGCAGGTGTTTCAATACATCACCCTAGCAAAAGGTTAGGCTGAGACCATCCATCAAAACAGAAATGGAAATTGGTTTTCAGGTGATTCCAACCACCTGAACTGAATTGGGAGAGCTCATTGAGCAAACCTGAGCCAGGAAACAAAGTAATCAAGGAGATCAAATACAAACACACTTCAGCAGAGTGCCACTTAGCATGTTTCTGTAAATAGCTATTGCACAGCAAACAGATGTTCAGGGGCACACTGTCAGCAGCCTTTTTATATTGGCCTGGTAAGTCACTCTGTCTCTTGCAACCCATTTGTCCTCCTCTGCCTCAGGCAGGCCCTGCCTTTGGCACCTGGCTGGGCTCACTCAAATCCCTGCTACCTCTCCTGGGTGGAGCCTTCTCAGCCCAGGCAGCTCAGCAGCAAAGCCCTCGTAGCACAGGGCAGTAGGCTCCCAGACAGACAGATGGACAGACAGCTGCCAGCAGGCAGGAGGTTTGGGCTGTCTGATGTCCCCCCAGACACTGAGAGCCTCTGGGCTGCATTTTAGAGCTTTGTCTGGGGTGACCAAACTGCAAAGCTGCTAATTCTCTGTGGAGGGTTGTGAGGCTTGCCTGTCTGCAAGAGTGGTCAGCTGTGCATCAGAGTAAGTTGACAGTAAATTTCTCATCATTCATAGTAAACCTTATCAGAAGGAGCTGTAAGAGGATGCTTCTGAGAGACCCAGAACTCCCAGAGCCTCCAAGATGCCTGAGTATCCAAGCCTTATTGTGGAGTCTTGTCTCTTACAGGAGTTGGGGCACATTAGTGAGTATTAATTGTTGTAAAACCAAAAAGAAGCAACATGATGTCCTGTCTGTAGCCTGCAAAGATTTTTAGTAGTTAATGATGCACCATATAATGAAGTTATTGTTTATTAGACTTGTTTTGCACTGCAACACATGGCTTCTTCCATTACTGAAAAGGATATTTAGGTCTGTAAAGCCTTTCTTTTTTTAATAATTTATTTGATTTGCCTTTTGTGAAAATTGTGTTATGTCTTTAATCTCCTGTGTTTTTCTTCCATGACTGTTCTCTGCTGCTACTTTTTTATTTATTTTTTTTTTCTTTCCCCTCTTTTTTTTTCTTCCTTGGAGCAGGGGATATGTCTTAAAAGCAGATCTCTCACTCACCAGTAGCCCAGTCCTGCTCTTCCTTCAAGTACCAGGCAGGCTGGCACCAAACCCCTAATTCTGAGCTGTCAGTCCCTGCACAGCTCTGTGCCTATGTGCAATAGGCTGCTGCTCAGTGAGAGAAACCTTGAGTCTGTTGTGTTACCTCGCTCTGATTGGGGTCTCTCAGCAAATAAGCCATTCCTCAGTGCTTTCTGTTACTGATCCGCTCTCCAAGTGGAAAATTCTGAGGCTCCAGCAAACCCCTGAGCCTTGGCTGAGAAATCAACCAGCTAAGATGCTGCAGGTAACCTCCTGAGGTAGCCTTACTTGCCTAAGATCCAGCCTTGTTATCCCCAAAGCCTTGGCCACTCTGCTCCTGGGGCATTCCCACAGCAGTTGGAAGCTGCCTGGTGCTGGATGTGGCACTGCCCAGCTTGGCAATTCAGTCTGTGTCTGCCTGCTTCTCACTGACCTGCCTGTCTCTGAGAAGCAGTCAGGATTTGGACTTTTTACAACATTTTTTGCCTTGTTGCCTAATCATAGGCCATATTTCAAGTATTTTTTTACCCTGCAGTTAAGGACAGAGAGGGACCCAGAAAAAGGTTAGGAGTCCTTCTTCACTCTGTGCCTTTTCTCTAAGACTGACTAAAATAGGCAAAGACTATAACTTTGGAAGGGTTTGGACCCGGTCTCATGAGCCTAACAAAGCCATCAAATAGAGGGGGAGTAACCTAGAAAAATACATTCCTTGGGTTTAGGGTCTCTGGTAGACAAGAAGCACTGCAGAAAGTAGCCACCAAAAATGGCAGGGTTATGGAAAACACTAAGAGGGAGTAGAGGTAAACTTTCTACATTTGAGAAAACAGAGAAATGGGCTGCAGAGAGCTGGTGAGACAGAATGATTTTGGCTAGCAAGGCTGTGGCTCTTCATCCCCTCTCACGTGGCTCACTCACATAGGGAAATGCCAATTTAATTAAGTTCAGAGGCTGTTCCAACCCTTTTGTATAATCAAAGCTCCTGGTACTTCACTCATATGAAATTCAAAGAGCTCCTCCTGAAGCTTGAGAAATTATTGGGTCACAACTGGTTTTGGAGTCTGAATGTTAGTAATGGAGTCATTCAAGCTGAGAGTTATTTGTAATTCTAAAAATCAGTAAATGTGTGTCTGTGTGAAAGGCTAGTAGGCACTTTGGAGGTTCTTAGTTTAGATGCATCACATGGTATTTTGTGACTTGTTTTTGTAAAAAGTACATCATAATGATAGAAATAAAAACAATTAAAATCTCCATGTTTCCCATCTGTAGGAGCAGTGTTCATTCCCAGGGAGCAGTGCCCACTGCTTCCACCATCAGATACTTACCTTTATTGGACCTTTGTGTGTGAGAGGAAGCAAAATGTGTTTTGGTAACTACATATGTTTTAATTATCAATTAAACGAGTGTTTTAACTTAAGGTAACAGTAGAAAAACCTGTAAATGTGTTTTTTGCCTCAAAGTGACAAAACACCCAGAAAATCTAGAAAGAATCCTCAATTCATTCTCACATGCATTTTACATCCCAGCCAAGTCACAGTTTACCAAGTCAAATCAATTAAATCATGTTCACTTGTAGGATGACTGAGGTTCATCCTGCAATGCATTAAAGTAAAAATGACAAAAAAAAAAAAAGCCCTCCCAAATGTCAAGAACTGTTTTTTGAAGCAAGATAAAATATGAAGAGTGTACAGCAACACAGATTTCTCTTAATCAGTTTCTGCCAGCCCACAGCATTTGCTGGTGCCAGGATGAGCTTTAAATAGTGAAATGGGAAATTTTGGGTGTTAGTCTAAAGTGTAAATGGACATCCTGAGGGCAAACCACAAAGAACAACAGAGGGGTTTTAGACTTCAGCAAATAAGTGTAGCATTCACACATCTAAAAGGTATAAAGGGCTGCTAAGAAAAAGTGATTATTTGTTATAGGAAACATATGAAAGGGGGAAAAAAACCCCAACAAACCAACAAAAAAAATCACCTCCAGAGTGGGAGGCTGAGCTTTCTGGTAAGTTTGTGAGGTTGTGATGGTCAACACACTCTGACTTCTGATTTACTTTTTCTTGTGTTAAAAAAATCTTTGAAGAAGTGGGGTTTTTTTTCCTGATTGTCTGGGCAGTTTATGGAATCTGAGTAATCTGTCAGTAAAGTCCCAGACACAGCTTTGCCTACTTAGCTAGCTTGTGCTTTTTTTTTTTTTTTTTTTTTTA
>WEIU01002273.1:153002-165817 GCA_013389925.1 Aegithalos caudatus
AAATTTTGGCCAAACACAGTTGTACAGTATTTATGATATATTTTGAGCATCTAAACTTCCTCATTAATGTTTGCCAGATTCTGTTTTGATATCACATGGTAGTTCAAGATTCTCTATAAACTGATAGAGAAGAAAAAAGTTCTATTCTCTGTGGTAACTGCTCCCAGATAGAAAATGTCACTCCACTCTTCTTATTGGGCAGTTAAAGTGGATTGTAGTTTTTATCCAAAATTATTTCAGACCTGAGGAACCAAGTGTTGGTTTGTGTTTGTCTCGTAGTGGTATTTGAATTACAATTATTGGTGTGTCTCTTTGTTGTCACTATTGTGGCAGGATTATCATGTTTATTTTCTGTGTTGTCTGGATGTTCTGAGCTCACACATTTAATTTCCTGTGTACAGAACAAACCAATTGTCCCTGTGTCTCATCTGTTTAATGCTCATCTGTCTGTCATAAGTCATTTACTAGTTCCTGTTGAATTGTTTTGTTTTGGTCAGTCTTCTCATAAGCATCAGCCCCATTTAGTAATTAACTGCAGTTGTTTATTTAAGAGAACCAGAATGGAATGAGTAAAAGAAATATGGTCACTGCCTTTGGTGACACAAACACAACTGGGTGTTGCTGTGGTTTGTGGCCCAGGAGGTTCCCTGGGTTCTCAACATCATCTACTGATATTTTGTGTGACAAGGAGATACTTTTTCCATTAATATATCTCAAACTACCTACTTGGCCAACACATATTATGAAATCAATGTATTGTGCTGTTGTGTTGTGTTTGGGTTTTGTTGGGGTTTTTTTACAATTGTCACAGCTTTAAGATGGGCTTCCTTCAAGATCCCAGCTAAAGACTGCATGGTGCTTAATAAGGTTTAAATGAGCCCAATAAAAATATTGTGTAGAAGGAGAGAAGTCTGCTAAAGCAAGAATGTGGTCATTGGAAAGTAACTGATTCTTCACTCCCTTAAATTAAGGGGTTTTTACAGATACAAAAGGTGATCTGGGTTACACCAGCACAAAAGGTCATGGAATGGAAGATCAAGCCCTGGGCCCCTTACTGATTCCATCAGTCTCTACTCATTATTATGTAATTTAAAAGTGAACATTTTGCAAATACCTGAGCTAGTCCTCCAGCATGAATAAGGGTCAAATCAGGCATCCAGGAACAACCAGGCACCAGCAGGCCATACAGAGCAATCACATAGTAGGGCACCGAGTAGAACATGTATGCCAGCATCTGCATTTCAAACACAAATAGCAGTTGCTTTGCAGTGTGAGGGAGATGCATTTAAAAACCAGTCAGATGCTTACTGAGAAGTTGAGACTACTCAAACACATACTTCTGGCAGCAATGGTTTCCAGGCTTTTTTGTCACACCTGGATACTATTAACTGGATCCAGCTAACCTAAGGTCTCTCCTAATATTGGTGGCTGTTGTCTCCTTGCCCCATCCATATCCACTTCATCCAGGACACTTATTCCTGCCCCTTACTACCTTGAGGCCATGCCAAAAAGCATGGCCTGGCTTAACTCCTTGTCCATGCAGCACAGGGAGCCCTTGTCAGGCTCCACTGCACTCTCCCTTGGGAGCTGTGAGACACATCCATGCCCCCCCTTTCCCAGAAAGAACTCATCTACAGTGACGCTTGGTTTCTGCTCATTTCCTCACCCCTGTGTCCTCTGACTGCTTGGGCCCTGTCCCCAGGCAGCAGCCAGGCTTGCAAAAGAATATCAACATCAAATGCTGCAGAACTAAAGCACAACATCCCTCATCTGCAATGCTTTTTGTAAGAAGTGCCCTTTTTTGAGAGTGTGTCACTGGGGATGGAAGTGCAGTGTGAGCTTAAGGAATCTAGTCCTATTACACCCCTTCTTGCTCCATAATTCCAGACTGAAAATCTACTTTGCTTTTCTAAGGAAAGGAAATTAATTTAAAAAATGCAGATCTGTTTCATGGGCTGTATTAAAGGAACTCTGAGTAATTAGGATGTTTAGCCCCATGTAACCAATTTGAACCTAAGTTAAGCTTATTACAACAAGGAGTTGGTATCCTAGAAATGGTACTAGAAAATATCCTCTAACTTGTCATGAAATGATAATTCCCATATTGTCATCTCTGACACCCATGGCTTCATCTTTGCAGCAGTTTGCAGATCCTTACCACGCCATGGTCAGTGCTTTACCTGAAGCTTGGGATAGGCAGCAGGATCTTTGATGTAGGGCTCGTGCAGCTGAATGTACAGCCGGCAGAGTTCAGCAGGGCAGTCCAGGGCAATCTGAGAAGAAGTTTCAAAACCTCCAGTGATCAATTTGTTCTGAAACCAGGCAACCTGACCCATGGAACCAGCCTTGGAGGTGCACTCATGGTCTGCAGCACAGCTACCCTGGAGCTTGCAAAGGTGATCCATGTGATCACCAATTAAAAGGTGAAATGCAGCCTCCTCTCAGCTCCTGCTCAGTGGGTTTGTGAGGAAATGCTGGAAGCCTGCTTTGATGGTTTTGACTGGAAGAGAATTTAGTCAGTTGGCTATGCTGTTATAGAAGTATAATTGCTATTGATTTGCTCTGATAAATAGCCTTTGATGCCACCAAATGAACTTTCCAATGGAAAATTGCTCTAAGAGTGGAAACTTCAGGATAAGCACCTAGTTTTAGGATAGTAAGCTATGGATGTCATCCAAGAAAAGAGCTGCACTGGGACAAGGTAGCAGTGGAGAGCAATGCATGAGACAGGTGTTACTTAAAGTAATAATTTTTGAAAGTAGTAAAGGAGAGATTATTGGATTTTACATTCCCACGGGAAGAAAAAGTTCCAAATAAACGTGGAGAGATTGAAAAAAAAAAGTTCATTTTCATGGTAGGCCTTAAAACTACAAAAAAATTGTGCTTTAAATTGAGCTAGCAATCCATGTGAGCAGCTGTCCCTGTGGCATTGTTAATACCTGAGCCACAGGGCTGAACAAAAAGTTTTGCACAGCTTGATTTCATCTGCATTTGTTCTGTGACTCTGAGGGGGAAATGCAAAACTTTACAATGTTCCTCCCTGTTCTTTTCCCACATGGGCATCCAAGAAGCAGGTCTGAGTGGACTATAATGGGTTACGTTTTATGAACTTTTGCACAAAATGATGGTTCCTGGACCTTACACAGAGATATTCAGTTGATCTCTGTATGCATAAGGCAGGTAAGCAATTCCTGCTTGGTGAAGGAAATATATAAGGAAATTATCACAGTCTCAAAATCAACAAAAAAAAATCCTCTGAGAAATGAAGTGGGACTGCAAAACCAAGTAAGACCAAGAGACCAACATTTTCCACAGTGAAATTACAGGTAAACCAGCTGATTTAACATGTATCAGTGGTGCTTGAAGTAACAGGATCTATAAGAAGTAAAGTAGTCTGACAAATTAGAAGAAAAAAATGTTTCTCAGAGGCAAGTTGTAAGAGAAACAGGAGGTGAGAGAGGAATGTGAGCAGCACAACTACAAAAGGACAATCTGCACTAGAGGTAAATAAAATGTTGCTGAGTATTTATCATCACCTCCTACTTGAATTATTCTAGAAAGGATCAAATCTACAAATCAAGCAAGGAGGCAGTTATCTGAGATGCCTAAACATTTGAGCTGTGCTCACTGAGTGATACACAAGTTTCATTCTGCTTAAAACAGAAAATGCATTAGAGCTGACAAGGAAATAGATTTACCTACTACTGGATTTACTCCTGAAAGCATTTTCAGTACTGCTTCCTTTCCTCAGAAATTTTAATTCAATCAACTATGCTTAGAGAGAAACCATGTTTAAAAATTGTCTCTTGGTAAGTAGAAACAATGTGTGTTGTTCAGGTAATGTGGATAACTTTTTTTTCCTTTTAGGTGGAAATGTTCTCCTCTGTCTCATGCAGTGTAAGCTAATTTGGTTTTGTATATAATTTTAAATATGCATTACTGCTTAGAAAAACATGAATACAGAATTACTTTAGTGTTTTGTCTCCCCATTCTTGGGCAAAAATGGCAAAACAGACCAATGAAAACAGTTTTAGGTCGTGTTGATTTCCTCTTGGGATGCTATTTACTCTGGTGATTGTGCACCTCCTTTTGAAAAACATGCTGCACAAGCACAAAATGGAGAAGCAAAGCACCAATAGTTATTATATATCATTATCTTTTTATATCTAAGGCCTATTTGAACCCAAATGTTACAGGATTTCCCCTGATCACAATGTACATGCTTTTTCATCTAGACTCAAATTTAAAAGTTCAACTGAAAATCAGCTTAAATTATTAAAACATGTTCAACTTACCATGCCCCTAAATATGCAAAACCCCGTGGCCAGAATGAGGTATGCAGCTAACATTAAATCAATTGGTCTTCTTAAGAGTCCTTTCTTCTGGACTTCCTGCACCACCTGCAACACAGAAGGTGTTTGGTAGGTACATCCTGGTTCCATGCCACAACTCCAGATCAGTCACTGCAAAGAAGGTGGAGTGCTGAAACATCATGAAACATCACATCTATCCAGTGATTTCAGAGACAGAAAGATTTCCACCTAAAAAGGTGACTCCAGACTTTAGAGGATGTAGTGAGGAGAATTAATCTGAATAAACTCTGGAAATGGATGGATCCAACTGAAGCCATTTCAATACAGATTAGTGTCATTTCAAGGAACCTCAATCAAATGAACACTAACTCTGCAATCACCTAAGGCTTTAAAGCAGCATAACTTCTTCAAAATTGTCTTTTTGTAATTGGAAACAATTTGTTTTCCTGAATCTCCCTATGTGGAAAAGCCTTGGAAATGTAGGTTTGTCTCAAGCATTTGAAGCTGAATCTGGTATGCTTTGTAAAAGGACTGGCTCCATCTCATTATTGAATGCTGGTTTTCAGCAGCTTGTGGCACTATTAAAATTAATGGACTATCACTGGCATATAAAAATAAAAGCTTTTCTGTGGCTGGTTGAGTCCTCTGCTGAGTTCAGTGAGCAAATCCTGTATCTTAGTGTGCAATGCAGAAATAATAGAATGCAATGTGTGTGTAGGGAGTATGTGGAAACCCTTCCTTTTGTCCTTCCATCACTGAACACTGTGAATTCCTGGGATGGCACTGAGGCACCTCCAGTGTCTGGCTCTGATTTGTGCCTCCTTTCCTCAGCACAGGAATCCCCCTGCTGCAGGGACAGAGGGGAGGGTTCACACTGCAGAGCAAAGACATTCCCATGTCCAGCAGGGAAGGTGGCTGGGGGAACCCAAGGAGTCTCTTTGCCTACACAGTAAAACCTTCAAAGCCCATGGAAATAATCTGAGCTACACTTTCTGCACTGTGCAGTCACAGACAAAATTATAAACACATCAGAGTATCTTTCTGTAGTTCAGAGGGAAAACTTCCCCATGTATATTTGTTACTCATTTCCTCTTCCTTTTTATTGGCCATTTGTTGGCATGCAGACAGCAAAAGAAAAACCTGATTTCCTTCCTGTTACACACTTGTGGAATTGTCTCCAAAGTGCAAAACAAAAATTAGGATGCAGGGGCACAGTTAAAAGCACACAGGATCAAGATACAATAAAGTTATTGAAACAGAAGAACCAATGTTTCAATCACAATGTCTGAGTAAATACTACAAGATCTGGATTACAGATTAACAAAAATAAGGCTGTGGCAAATATATAAGCCATCCCTTTCAAACAATTTTTTTTCTGATTTCCTTTTAAAGGATCTTTTCTAGAAAAAAAAAATGATGCCTTTGTTTGATTTTCAAACACAAGTAACAGGTTTTGGCAGGATGGTGTCACTTCACAGTATCCAGAGTACTGGTGTAGGAGTATTTTTAATATTACCTGCAAAGAATGCCTATATTCAAATATTGTTTTCCTATAAAAGAAAAAGGTCACTAATGGCTGAGTTACAAATAATTTTCAATTGTAGACTACCTAGGACAATAGAAAGCTGATCTATTTTCTTTCCCCTTTGGACTATGTATGAACCTTATAGATACATAATCTCCTCTTTTCAAATATGTCAGTATTCCTCTTTAAATATTAAATTGACGTGCATATTTACTGTAATCACAAAGCTACAATAGAAATTTGTGCTTAGAGGGATTGGAGACAAAGCCAATGTAAGTGGAAGCAACCTTTGGTGCAGTGCTAGTTTGTGAAATTGCCAGGGCACAGAAAACTCATATCTTTTTTCTTTATGCATGCAAACAAAATGTAAATCTTTTTTAAAAAGGGAAAACAAACAGAAACAAGAATTTGAAACACAGCATGCACTTTGCTGGCAGGCCTCAGCTACAGAGTAGCTTTTCCTTACCTTTGTTTTACCCAGCAAAGCCCCATCACCCCATGCTAAACTGAATTACATGTTAGGAATGCTGGCCAAGCAGAGCTGGCCTGCCACGGGTTTTCCATGTACTACAAACAATGTTGAACTCTGCTCAGATCTCTGCAGCCCCAGGGAGTCTTTTGTGCAGCAAGGAAGTGGGTAGGCAGCTTTGCAATTTCTCTCACTTCCAGGAAAAAGCTATTTTCCATAACTTCTGAGAGGCTTACATCAGTTTTAAGGAATTGGAATAATCTTGTGTGCTGTCTGTAAGTGTCAGTCCCTTCAGAATTCATGTACAAATCTGAATTTGTGTATTAATTCTGTTAATGAATTTTAAATCATATTAAACTTTTCTGAGCTGATACACTTGCAGATAAATCTGTGGGGCTTTGTCTCACCTGTAAAATCTAGTTTTACAGAAAGCACATACAGAAATTATTAAATTACATGAAATCTTTAAGTCATCTGCAGAAGAGTACTTTCCTGCAGTGTTTCTACAGGATTTTGTGGTGCTTTATGAAGCTGGTAAATGCCAATATTTTCATCAGCTAAGAAACTGAAACAGACAGAAACTGAATAGATGGAGGGTAGAAACACAATTACACCTATGAATGGGTCCTTTACTCTAGACATGAGATCCTGTTGCTTTTTCTTTATTCCACCATAATGAAATAGTCCTGCAGTATAGATATTTTTGCAGTCTTCAGAGCCAGACAGCAATTGTCATAAGAGTGAGCAGTCTCAGCACATTCCCTGCTCACCAGGGGACCTATAAAGCCCACCAGAACCAGGCAGCATATTTCAGCTGCCCTCACAGTAGCCAGCACTGAAATACAACAGAATTACCTTGACTGGAGTGTCATGAGTCACTGAAGGTTGGTTATAAATTCTGAACCCAGCCCATATGGGGAGGCAGATATATGGTACACTTAGGAAAATAGCAGGACACACTTTTGTTCCATATTTGCCTGTTAAAAAAGATTATTACAAGACTTATGAGAAATTTTAAGCTCTGTTGCAGAAGAATTTAAAAATATGCTACGTAACACCAAACCTGAAGTAACTATGGTAATGTAAGCAAACAAAACATTAGAAATCACTGTTAACACACAGATCCTCTTGAAAATCACATGCTCAACAGAAGTAGAGACACAGGTTAAAAGGAGTCTATGAGACAGGAAGCCTTTTCAGAATTAGGGAATTTTTGAGTAGATGGGAAGCCACATCTCTCACTCTGCATTGGGTAATCCTAAAGGATGGGACAGCTTTCAGATCTCTCTTGGAGATGGAACCTGCTTCAAATAGAGATCTCATTCTTTTTAAAATGGGGGGAAAATGTCTCCACTTTTCAAGATCTGATACTGCATTTGTTTTCCAAAGTGCTGGTTTCTCCCACAGGCCTGAGGGACAAAACTTTGAGAGAGCTCTCCTCATCCTCAGGAAGATGTGTGTCTTTGACCTTGGCTGTGTGTCAGAAAGGAAGGTGGCAGGCATGCTCTTGGGAGGCTTTCTAAGAGCAAAGAGGAGGGGACAGTCACACTAAACCTGCTGTTTCTATGGTGAGTGTATCTTCAGAGGAGGGAGCTGGGCTGGCCCCAACCTGCACCATGCATATTCCTCCTCTGGCGTAAAAAGCAGGACCAAAGTGACCTTCCCAAAAGCTGACTACAGGATTTGGACACATCAAGGTTTTGGTAACGTCTAGGATTGTTGAGTTTAGTTTGAAAACAGAATAACTTCCAGATTTTACTTTTAAAAGTGATTTGGATGCCTCTTGTAAGCTGCTGGAAAGTCAGACTTCTAAGCAAATTGGAAATTTTATGCAAAGTAAGATTTATGTTTTTATGATACTAAGAGACATTACTGTCTCATGACTTAAACCTGGTTTAGATGAAAGCCTCATAGATATATCAAAACACAGTATTTTCTCTTCCCCCTTGAAAGCAAAGTAATTTAAAGGTTTTTTTTCCTCCAGTCTCCATCTTTTCTTCCTCATATTTAAATTTTAGAATGTCTTGGGTCTCTTTACTGATATTCCTAAAATTCCTCTTTCATATTATTACAGAAATGAACCAACACTGCACTAAAATATAAATAGCACAATGCTGAATTTAGAAAATGTTTCACAGGAAAAAGCTGGTCACATAAATTGCTTTCTTACCCACAATATTTCCAGGCATAAAGACAATGATGCTCATGATAATGGAACCCAGCCAATAGAGACCAATGGTTCTATAGCTTTGTCTGTTTACAAAAGAAAACAAGACATAATTATTGAACTGTTTCTAAAAATTCCCTACCCTAAATATTATACTCATTTCTGTAGTTGTATTTTAGCAAGTAGAGGCTTTTAAAATCTGTACCACAAGTCAGGACTGGATTGTTGCCTCTGAGAGGGGTCATGGAGAAATCCTACATTTGTGTGGGACAAGGTTATCACACAGACAGTACAGGCTTAGGGCATACTCAGTTATTTGCTGTTTTGTCACTCCTCTGAAGGCTGGCTGTATGAGACTACAAAACAATTAATAATTAATTTCATACTGTTAATGCTACTATTACCAGCAGGTACATTTGCCTCTGGAACTTAATTACTTATTCTCTCAAACTCTTTATTCAACAGCAGGAAGCAAGGAATCTCTAGAAATAACCATTTGCTCTTAAACTTCATGCAACAGGGATGAGAGATCATTGTGGTGCTCAGCAATACATTATTCCTATAATAATTTTTTTATTTGAAAAGCAAGGGTTTTTTCACACCTGCTTTTAATGCACACCATCTTTCAGCTTTTAGCTAACACAAAGCTGTGCTACACTCTGCTGCAGGGTGAAGACAGGATACATCTCCATGCATTTTCTGGGCTTAGCCAGCTGAGAGGAAGGGCAACTTGGCAAGGGTAGAACCCCTGAAAATAATGAAACTTTAACAGCGCTGCTTTGGCCCTACAACACAAAACCACCCCCGAAATAAAAATCTAAATACTGCATGGCCTTTGTAGGTGATGTGAGAATGCAGGCCAGGTGAGCAGGGCCCAGGCAGACTCACTCCCATGCAATAGCTGCCACCATCAGCAGGTACATCAGGTAGTGTGCAGAGCCATCCCAGTAGCAGATGACGTGGCCATAGGCAGTGTTCAGGTAGGGCTCACCCTGGGAAAAGACACAGTGCAAGAGTAACAATTAATAAAAACAGCAAGAAACAAGTGCAGGAAAGTAATGGTGTTCCTTCAAGCAGTGGTATGGCTTCTGACTGACAATATCCATTTCCAAGCACAGAGCTGGCCTGGGCAGGATCAGGCATAACTGAATATTATTTATTTGCAATAAAGGGTGCGAGATGAAAAGGGAAACTGCTGTGTGTGACTGGCAGCAGCACCCTGCCATGTTATGAAAATGTGACTTTTTCATATTTTAGTGCTAGAAATAGGGAAAGATTTAGCATAGAACAAATACAGATATATTTAGCAACCTAGAGATCCACAGCAGTACTGAATATATGGATGTTGACATATAACCTTGTAGGGTCCCACTCATTTCACGCTTAAGTTCATGGAATCTTTTCAATGACTTCAGTGACTTTCCTGTCAAGCTCTTACTGAGCTATTTTTGGTGGATGTTGATATTCAGCAGCCAACAGATTCTGCTGACTAGGTATCTGGCATCATCATTTTTTAACTCTAATTCCTTTTAGTAAAGTGATTAGACAAAAATAAAGGAGCAATTTTGTTTTCTTCTTGGTAACACATTTTGGTGTGGTAACTCATCCATTCCTGAGTGCTCTCTGTGGTTTTCTGCAATCATGTTCAGTCCCTTCAATTCCCACAAAAGTTAACATGGAACAGTGTTACTGAAGTTAAATGTAATAACAGTGGAGCTTGAAAGTTACATGATTTCTCCCAAATGAGTCAGTAGATTGCAAGTCAATGAGGGTTTTATCCATAGCAATAACGAAGCAGGTCAGCTACAAAATTCAAGAAGACCATTTTTAATGTGTAAGCGTCTATTTTTCTTTTATAAATACTACACCAGTTATTTAAAGTGAAGATTTTATTTACATTTGTAAGCCAAACTACTATTTACCTCTCTCAAGTAATGAGTCATGAATCCATCAATAATTCCATCCTGTTCCAGTCCAATTATTAGATTCACTACACTGGTAAAGGCAAATACAGCATAAACTGTAAGAAGAAAAAGGGGGTGAAAATGAATAAATACTTGGAATTACACAGTTGCTTCACAGTCCAATAAATTGTCAGGCAGAGATCTATTGAACTGGATGTGTCAACTTTGAGGTCACAGATATTTAACCCACAATATGACTTTCCCATATGGCTCAGGATTTTTTAATTAGTGGCTGGTCAGCACATCTCTTAGGAAGCTTTTCTGAGGAAGGTGAAATTCTGTAGAGCTGTAGGCACAGCCTCCACAGGAGGTCAGTGTCTGCAGAAAGGACTGTGCAGCCTTTCAAAAACCTTGGGCACATGAAGTCTCCAGCCTTGGCTGTGGTCATGCCTTGGAAAGGAGAAAGGACAACAGAAAGGAGACGGAGAGGAAAACACAACTTGTCATTTCTGCAGGTGAGCAAGGCAAAGTGCACGAGCCACAGCAGCCTAGAGCAAAGCAATGAGTGTGGCAGTCACTGCTGTGAGCCAGGACATTCAGCTTTACCAGCACATACCATAAAACAGAGGGTCTTTGGGTGGCTTTCTCTTGACAAGAACTCGAGCCGACAGAGCAATAAGAACCAGAACCAGCAATCCAACTGCAACGATTACCCAGGAACTGGAACAGTATGGAAAGAAAAGAAAAGAAAAGAAAAAAAAAAATAGAATTTAAAAGAAAAACAGAATTTTGCTTTGTCAGCCAGCTGCCCTCAAATGCACATACTCATAAAGTAATTTTTAATAATTTAAAATACAGATTTTAAAGTTTAGTCCATAGTCTGCCATAGTATTCATCCTATAGTTTTGCAGAATTTATGTGCCTCTCTTTTCACATGTGATCAGCTAAAAAAAGAAAATACAAAAATAATTAGATAAACAACATACTCAGAAATCTAGATTTGTCTGACTAAAATCAGTTTTCATACTAAAATAAACAAAAACTATGGGAAAATTAAAGGGCAATGAAAGATGAGGATCAAACCCACAGATATTGCAAAGCCAAAAAAAAGGATCATTGGGGACATTCTGTCTAACCTCAGCAATAAATTATCTACTCAGGAAATTACAAATTCAAAAATAAATCACATCAGTCCCATGGAATAGCAGTAGCAGTGTGGGGCACCTCTGATGGATCTGGGCTTACTGTTCAGTTCTGGAAGTGGTACCAGAGGTCTCTGCAGCCCTACAAGGCAGGACCAGTTGAGCGGGTTCAGTGATCAGTGCAGGTGGGCTCGGGCAAAAGGATCTTTTCCCTGGAGATGGAGCTATAATGTTACTGCATGTACAGTGGGAGTGGCATCAAGCACAAGAAATCTTTGGCACAAAGCAGATTTGTCTCCTTCCCCAAGAAAATGCAAGCTAGGAAAATCAGTTTAAAATTGTTTCATAGATCTAAGGGTGTAAATTATTTTTAGCTCTCTTTAAGGTAAGATTCTCCTCCTCAGTCTTCACTTTTGTCCTTGTGCAAGGGAAAAAAATGGAGGGGAAAATTAGGTAAAGTCCAGAAGCATAAGCTAAAAATATCTGGGACATCATTTTATACATAGTACCACCCTGTATTAAGAAAACAAGTTGTGTGTGAACAAATTACATTGTGGCAATATCAATCTTAGCGAAACTTGACTTAAAATTATTGCGAAGAATGCGCGAGACCAAATATTTCAGAAAATATACACACATTCTTGCTAAGTCAGGTTGAGCAGTACTAGCTTGTTGATTTATTTTATGCTTTGACTCTTCTGCTAGTCTGTTTCCCCAGTAATGAATTTCTTCATACCATTACAGCTGTTAATATTGCAGTGACTTTTCACTGCAGTCTATCAGTTTGAAATAAATATTGGCAGTTAATCAAGTAAGTCACCATGTGTTATTTGACATTACCCTAGCAATGAGAAACAACAACAAAAAAAAATTCAGTTATGGGCCAGAAGGAGGAAAATGAGGAAGGAACAGATGTAGCAAAACCCTAAAAACAAGAAGCAAATATTTGTGCGGTAAAGTTGCAAAACACCCCGGGCTGTGGGATCACAAAATACCACACAGACCTTTAAGTGAAGCGGGGTTTGCCATGAGGAAAGACTTTCCTTTTCTAGACCCGCGGTTCCTCCTGGGATCCTGGTTTCTGGCAGAGCGAGGGCACAGGGTCATTTCCAGCGACACGCGCAGGCTGACGGTGCCCGCGGGCAGCCCGCGGCTCGGGAGCTCTCCGGGGCTGCCCGGTTCTCCCGCTCGCTTTGAAATAGAACTGCATTTTTGTTTGTTTGCCGGCGTCCGGGGCGAGGCCGCGGGTCCCGGCAGGGAGCGGGCGCTGCTCCGCGCCCTCGGGGGACACGCTC
>WEIU01002273.1:174868-187981 GCA_013389925.1 Aegithalos caudatus
GCGGCCGCGCACGGAGAGGGCCCCGCTTGGCCGCCCGTGCCTTCTCCTCGCTCCGCGGCCCCTCCCGGCTCCTGTCCCCACAGAGCCCGGCCTGTCCCCACTGCCCGGCCCTGGAGGGAGATGCAGGGAAGGCGCGGAAATACCTTGTGGGCTCCACGCAAGGTCACACCGCACCTCCATCGTGTTTTGGCCCCTTCTCGCTCTTTACCCTGCACTGTTTTCCCAAGAGAAATGTCCTAATTCCATGGCAGCTGACTGTTCGTTTAGGGAAGCATTCGGTGGGTGTCTGGTTGGGCTCTTGGATTCAGTGCTTTGGTTTGTTAAAGTAAAATGATGGGGGTTATTGGCTCCCCTTGGTGTTGCAACTATGTAGTCATATTTTAATAGTAACCAAGACGGGACAGAGGCTGTTCTACCAAGCTTTTGGGTTCATTCGGTACTTACCTTGAAATTTGATGCTGACTTAGAAGTTAGTCATCTTCCTGTTCATTTTTCTTTGTCAGCGGTGATAGTAAATTGTTGTATCTTTTTGCCATAATAACACCCATTGTAATTGTACTTGGGAGATAGGGAACATGCACCAGAAGGCAGTAACCAGCTGATCTTTACTCCCAGAGCATCTGAGTGTGAGACTGGGAGCGCAGTGATAGCAAAAAGGATCTAAAGTGTCTTAGTGATTTCTAATCTGGGCAGAATAGGATCTGCTAGTTCTCATGCTCACAAAACTGATGAGTTTACCTACCATTTCTCTTTCCTCAGTGTAGTGGCAAATAAAATTTATGGTGTTCATAGAAATAATTACTAAGAGTTTATTTGTGCCTCGGGCTGTGGTGTGTTAATACGATTAAACTGCATTACCTCAAGGTTTTTATCAAAGAAACCACTCTGCTAGGCAAAAAACACATAAACTATAAAATACATAAAACAGTTCTCTGTAATGAACATTTGGGAAACAAGTAATATTATTGCCTGAAAAGAAATATGTTGTGTCTCAAAGTTTTCTGTTGTAGGAAAAACTCCAAGTCTTGGCAATTTTCTTCTTTTGCTGGGGCCTAAGTGACAGGAACACTTAGAAGAGTCACCTGGTCCTTAGGTAGTCACGGGCACAGGAGTTAAAGCAAGTGATGTGCACAAAACCCAACAAACCCCCATGCACCAGCAATGTCTTTCTGTTGCTGTTTGCAAACTGTTCTTTGTGGATTTTTTTGTGCAGAGGAGTGAGAGGTAGTGGGAAGTGTCTTTCAAGCAAATGGGTTCCAAAAGTTAAAAGTAAATGACAGTGCACATGTATGCATTTTTCTGTATTTATGTGGGAAAAACGCTGGACAGTGAAAAGTGGATATAATAAGAGAAGTTTGGGTACAAATAGAACGCAGAAACAGAGATTTCTAAGTAAAGGTAAGAAGGATGGCATTTGAACACTGTAGAAGTGAATGAAGAGATGTTGTTAAAAGCAAACAAAAGCATCTTGTGTTGGTAGGGCTGCCAGTGCGTAATGGCCGTGGGACTTGCGTCAGTAAACTGATTGTGCTTTTATCTTGTCTGAATATCAACACACCAGGGGACTGCTGAAACAGCTCAGGTTTGCTGTCTATGCCAGCTCTTTAGGACATTCTTCCATGCTGTGTATATTTCTTTGAGCTTATATTGAAATAAATATACATTGCAGTACATTGTAAAAAACATATCTAGGGAGAGCTTCTGTAATACACGCCAGTAATGGACTTTTTCCATGCTGGAAACAACATGGGGTCTTTTCCTGGTATTGAGTGGAAGAGGCAGGAATGATACCTTGTACTCTTGGCCTCTTTTATCCATCATTAGTAAATCACTCAGATAATGACAGTTACCTTTCACAGGACATTTCTTTAATGTTTGCAAATATCAGTTTGAGATATATTGGCTAGAAATTAAGTCAGGATCTTTGAGTATGCATAGCAAATGAGCATTAAGTAAAGGAAATGTTTAAGTAATGCAAAATTTTCTAGGCATAATTTACTAATTATTTAATGTTCCTCAGCTCATTTCCATTTTATTTACTCATGTGTTTGTTAAGTCATGTCTGTAGTTTATATGTTTCATACAGATCTACTGACAAATGCTACTTGTAAATTAAATTAAATGATTTTTTGATGAAAACAAATTAAGTAGTTTGACAGATAAATCCTTAGGAGCTGAAATAATATGAAAGTCACAAAGTTTGAACCTATTTCCCAATGAAGCAACTTTTGTCTGTGTGTTTCTAACTACAAATTGAATAGCAGTGACCAAGAAAATTCAAGTTTTCTCCGTAGGGTTCTGCTTTATGTTTTCTTTTTGCTGGTTTTACTAGGATTTTATTTAAATTTTCATTCATATTTTACAATAAGCTAACTTGTCCTTTGATCACAGAACAAAGCAAAGTGATGATATGGCACAAGTTAGCAGTCTGTCTTCCAAAAATCTTTTCAGAGAATTTTGGCAAGCAGTAAATAAAGGAGTAATCATGACTGGCTTGAAAAAAAGATTCCTATGTGCTTTGAACATTTCAGCTACTGAGAGGATGCTCACACAAGAGGAGAAGGAAGTGCTAACCTGAGAACAAAGAAAAGTAGCATAAAATGTATGAGAGGCTTATATAGAGTGAATGGTCACTTGGAAAAATGGTTTGGTCACTAAAAATGTTCTTCCAGTATGCACATACACCCCCCAGCTTCCCACTCCCTCATCCTGGATGCCAATAAAATTAGGTTGTTTCTGACTCAAAGGGAAACAGAGGAGGGAAGAGGGCAAGGGGGAGGAGAAGCGATCGTCATTCCCTGTGAGTTAGGAGCAGGAGGAGCAGAGGTGAAAACAAAACGCTGTGCAAGTTCAGGCGTGCCCCAGAGGGGAGAGGGAGCACAGACACGGCTCTAGGCAGGACACACCTGCAGCTGCAGCCTTGGGAAGGATAGCAGAAAGTAAAACAAGCCAGAGGAGCCCCTCTGGTGTGTCACTTCATTGGCTTCAGGTTGGATTCACTTCAGGAATAAAACCAAAATCATGTTCCAAAAGCAACTTGGGATTTGGTTTTTTGGTGAGGTAAATTGTAGTTTGCATAGCAGTATAGTAGAGCCTGTTAATCAACTTCCATGTGATTTGGACTCTAAGCTCCTATAAAGTCATACAACAAAAGTTATGGTGTTTTAAACTGATTATTTTAAATCTTAGAACCAAAATGTAAATGCGCTATTCTAATGCTTAATGAAGAGCTTGTCAATTTAGTATGGAAAAGTGTACCTATGAAATATTTGTTTCTTAAAAGTAAATCTGTCAGCAGTTGTGATGAACAAGTCAGCCCATTGTTTCATCAACAGATAATCATAGTTCATAGCTTTCATAAATCAATTCTAATTGAACTGTATGAAACTTTTACTTTAAAAAAAAGTTAGCATTTAATTAAATTAATTCTTTCTTAAATGTTGTTAAATTTAAATCCAGATAAAAAAACAATGTAGGGCATCTTTCACATCTCCAAAGTGGTGTACAAACTGTCTGACTGGACCCTTTTAATGGTAATATATACCTGTATTGTGGCTGCAGATTTAATGTTGAACACCATATTTAGTTGTATGTTAGCAACTGCTGAGAATTAACATTTTCTTGGAATATAAGAAATATAAACTGTGAAGAACTTTGGTTTAAACTTCAGTTCTGGGTTTATATCATTTCAGTTTCTCCATGTTGCAAGGAAGTTTAAGGAGTCTGTTATTTTCGCAAGTTTCTCTTGTTAGATACAAACTGCTGACTGCTACATTTGAAAACCCTTCTAAACACACCTTCTGTCTGTGGCATTCATTTCCAGGATGTTCTGAAAAACAAATATTAAGAAATATAAAGGAAAGACTTGGTTTTCATTGTGGAATTCTTGCACTTGCTAGTGTGCCCTGGTTTGTTGTGTTTAATTACCTATGTGTGTTGGGGACAAATGTATTTTTGTAAATCACAGACTATTCTTGATTGTTATCTGAAAGGCTGATGACATTTTGCTAAAATTATCTTAAATGTCACTTGTAAGAAAAATGGTTTTTAAAAAGTCATTTTCCATACAGAACCTTAAAATAAATCTTACCTTGTCTAGTCTTAAATAACAAATGCTCAGGAAATAGGAAGGGTTTTATTCCTGGTGTAGGTGGAGGCTCCTATTTTCTGGTTCAGAGTTTATGCTAAAATCTCAGCCAATCCTCTTGCCTCAAGCAGTGGAGACAAGCAAGAGAGTTTTGCTGTGGTGAGAAGAGTCAAGGTCATTGCTAGAATATATTCCCTCTTCTCTCTGAGTACTACAGAGGAGTAACTTTGACATAAGATGTTCTCACAATCCAAGTCCTTGACACTATTCCCTCATGAAGGGGAACCAGTGTGCACTGAGAGTAAATGAACTTCAGGAATATAGCCATAGAGGATTGTGCATTGATATTTTCCTGATGAACTGAGAGCATGCATTTGTTGGTTAAGTAGTTCTGCAGCTCAGCTGTTGTTTACAGTTGGGGAGCTATGTATAACTAGGACAGCCAGATCAGTCCTAGGGAGTAATATATATTTAAAACAAATGTATGCCATTAGGTTAACATAATAAGTCTTTCTTGAACCTTTTAACTTACCTTCTTTATTTATAAAAATGCTATGAGGTCAGCTGTTGCACTGTGTTCACAGTGCAAATCTTTGGCCTGTTTTCTAAATGCAAAGAAATTGTTGTGTTTGGCCGCCCCTCTAAAGATATGTTTTTATGATCTGTATTTGTGTATTGATTTATAGGTTTCTTTATTCAGATGAAGTTCAAATTGGTCCAGAAACAGTCATGACTACTTTGTACACTGCTAAAAAGTATGCAGTCCCTGCCCTGGAAGCACATTGTGTGGATTTCCTAACAAAGCATCTCCGAGCAGATAATGCCTTTATGCTGCTTACTCAAGTAGGTAAATTTAAGCTTAGTTTTGATTTACTAGGAGAATTCCTAATTGGAGGGGAATTACTAATTCTCCTTAATTATGTACTCCTTTGAGATTTTAAGTACTCTTTAAGGTATAAACACAATGAGTACTTAAACAAATCAATTTATTTTAATTTGTGTATGTACTAGAGCTAAAATGTCGCTTTTTAAGATGAGCAGTTTGTCAGCTTTATGCTTAAGTTGTATTTATTTATCTTTCCAGGCTCGTTTGTTTGATGAACCTCAGCTTGCTAGTCTTTGTCTCGACACAATAGACAAGAGCACTATGGATGCCATAAGTGCAGAAGGCTTTACAGATATCGACATAGGTGAGTCACTCTGTGTGTCCTAAGCATGAAGTGACAGTGCCCCAGGATAGTTCCTTCCCAATCTGAGTATACAGTCCCAAGCACTTCTTCCTTTCTTGCCCACCCACCCTGCAGTGATTTCCTTTGAGCTTCACTCCTGAGCTGGGTTCCACTGCACTGTGTCCCTGTTTGAGTGGTGCTGTTGTCCCAGGGCTCCCACAGTGGTGACACCACACTTCACTGAAGCCAGAGCTTTCACCTGCTGAGGGTTGTGCCTCATCCCTGAGTCATCCATAGCTGCTTTCCATATGCAACAGCAGCCACACTGTTCTGTTGCCACATGGTATTTATCTATTCAGGGTTGCACAGATCAGGTACAATTAATGATACCTGCTTTAAAAAATGAATACATAAACTGCTAGTTTCTCTGTTTAATCTTCTATCAAAAGCTAGCAGTTTTAAATTTACTTACTCAGTTTCATTACTACTATATGTATCTAAGGTTTTACTTCAATTCAGCTAGATTGTGGGAAAAATTCAGACTGAAGGAAGGTGTTTCACTACATAAAGAAATTGTAAAGCCATTGTTAACTTGTGTTCGGTAGGATTTGTACTCAGACTGTGAGTGATCTTTAGTCTTGGTAAGTCTCAATCTGTTTTGACTTTCCAGTATGCTATTTTCTATAAGTAAGCAAACCTGTCTTACTTAAATTCAAGGCAGATAAAAATTCCCAAAGACAGAAGGTTTAGAATATAAAAACCCATTTATTTTTTGACTTGTATTCTATGATAATTTGTGCATACCTGTTATTCAAAGAAGGTCAGAAGGAGTACTAAATACAGTGTAAGTTGCTTTTTAAATATGTACCTTGCCTCAAATCTTGTTTTCACCTTCAGGCTTTGGGTAGCAAATATATCAATACTTAAGATAACTTTCATATATCTTTAAACTGGTTTTTGTGTACCAGTGCTGCTTGTGGCTATGGTTGATCCAGATGGGCAGGTGGCTGCCCAGATGAGAATATGACACTGTCATCGTGAGTAATTTGGTCTTTTAGTGTCATCATGAGTAACTTGGTTTTTTTGTAGTGTGCATTCACTGTTTGTCACTTTCAGTTTTGATCTTGCCCTAGCAGTGGAAATGCTTCAGGACATTTGTTACCACTACAGAGATTAGTTACACTCTTAGGGATCAAGAAGCTCATATTCTGTCTTCATAGCAGGAAAATGAATTTTTAGTTTGAAATCTAGGTGTCATTGAGAGATTATTTTTTATGTCAGATAAATTATGTGCAATATATATATACACACATGTAACATGCAATAATAAGACAAAGCTAATAGTCTTGTTAGGAATGTTCTTAGTGTGTAATCAGTATTTTAAGCTTACATAATGTAACACTGTTTCTGGCTTGGATGAAAACTGATCTAAAGCTGCTAACATTTATTTCTTTAGACACATTATGTGCAGTTCTAGAAAGGGACACTCTCAGCATTCGAGAAAGCAGGCTCTTTGGAGCTGTTGTTCGCTGGGCAGAGGCAGAGTGTCAAAGACAACAACTGCCAGTGACATTTGGGAACAAACAAAAAGTCCTTGGAAGAGCTCTTTCCTTAATCCGTTTTCCATTAATGACTATTGAAGAGTTTGCAGCAGGTGAGTTTTGGAGTTCTTTGTCTTACTGTTAGACCATCTCTCAGTGTTGTTTAACTGTGTTTAGATGTTTAAAACTCAATTCTGTTATTAACATTGTACTGATAATAGTTGCGATGCACAGATGAAAGATCACAAATGTGATGCACATTCTACAGATTGTGCTCTGGCCATTGGAAAATGTCACTGTTGCCTTCAGTTTGTGACTGTGTGTGGTTTAAATACAACAGCTGGAATAATCCTTCAGATCATCTTAGAAGTTTTATGTTTCCACAGGCCCTGCTCAGTCTGGAATCTTGTCGGATCGGGAGGTAGTAAATCTCTTTCTGCACTTTACTGTCAATCCCAAACCTAAAGTCGATTACATTGACCGGCCAAGGTGTTGCCTTCGAGGGAAAGAATGCAGCATTAACAGGTTCCAGCAGGTGGAGAGTCGCTGGGGCTACAGCGGAACAAGTGACCGCATTAGGTGGGACTTCAGAAACTGAGGGGGAGACAGAATTTGTGGGGAGAAAGGGAACAAATCATTCAACTGACACTTCTTGCTATAAGATACAATAGCAAACATGCTGTCTCTGTTGCACAGGTTTGATCTTCTCCCTTTTTTTAATAACTTAGTCTATTACACACGTAAAATACAAACAAGAATGAGTTTGGGGAGGATTGGGTGTGTTCTAGAGTGATTGAGTGTTACCTGTATTTCTTTTTGAAATGCCAAGTCTTGATCTGATTGGAGATAATGAGAAGAATCTGGTTATGTTTTGTTTAGTAATACTGAATATCTTCAGGAATGAGAAAGCTTTTTATTTTTAAGAAAAATGCTTTGTCACCTATAAAACTGACAAAGCTTTTTTCTTGGTATTAAAATCTAAATAAAAATGCTATTTAAAAAAAAAAATGCAAGGCCATTCTCAGTTTACTTCCTTACTCTTCAGAAGGAGTCCTTCTACTTGAAATGAGGCAACACACCACAGTTGTTTGAATTCCTTTCTTGTGTCTTACCAGGTTCACAGTTAACAGAAGAATTTCTATAGTGGGATTTGGATTATATGGATCTATTCATGGACCCACAGACTATCAAGTTAATATACAGGTACAGTATATTATGTTTAATAGGCTTGTACACTTGTAGGAACTTGCAAAAGAAAGCTACACTTGTAGCACTTGAAAAAGGTTTTATCTATATTTGGGAGGGAGCAATTGATAGGCCATGAGTCTCTAAGCTGTGTTTTGTCACAAGTGGGCATAAGTGGGTGACTAGGCAAAAGAACACTATGGAACTCTGCTCCCTTTCTCCTGTATTCTTCTGTCCTTCACTCATTTTCAGTGTAGGTATTTCCCAAAATCTAGCTTTTTCCCCCCTTTTCTCAAGCCTTTCCTGATAGAAAATATATACAATATCAATACACTGATATTGTACTTGGGTATGTTGTGTCTTTCAGTAGCCTGCATGCTTCTCAAAAAGATTTTATTTTCGTAATTGTTCCTTTTAATTTATTTTGAACAAGCTTCCTCACTCTCCTCTCTTTGAAATTTAGCACAGCTGTGGGGGATTTGCTTTTGTTGTTCATGTGGGAGTGTTGACTCTAAGTATATTATGGACACTGTTACATAGTGTTTCCATTATGAAATTTTGAATCTGATCCTGCTCATCACTCAGTACCAAATCAAGGGTTGCGTTTCTTCTTGCTGAGCAGTTGGTTAGCAGGCTCATGCAGTGGCCAGTGATAGCATCTAAAAATGTCCCCCTGCTTCGTATCCTGATGTGACCCTTGCCTGGTCCCAGCAGGTAATTGAAGACACCACTAAAATTGTATTTCCTGCTCCTGTAGCCTGTTAGATCCTTTAGCATGTTGTGGTCAGGATTGTCTTCTAGTACTATTGATCCAGCATTTTTTTTTTCTTTTTTAGTGTGGAATTTCAGTCTATTTGAATGCTTTTTCCTGTAGACATTAGTTTTGTTTTGATTCTAAGCTTTCTAACAAGATATTAGGATTCCATGACTGGAACAGTTTTACCCTGTGCTGTGTATTTCATAATCTGGTACTATCATCTCACATTGATTTATTAGGTACATGGGAAATTTTGTGAAATAAATAGTCTATGACTTCATATAAGGACAGAAATTGTATTGTCCCTATCTTTCTAGACCTCTAGCATGTGCTGGAATTGCTGTTCTGGTTCATTAGTGGACAGTCTGTTTAAATGTCAAATTGTCTTCTGCTTCCTATTTGATGATATTTTATTATCTGACTATTCTGTACTTAAGGATAAGGATTTTGTGTCTGTCTCCTAAGGAAAAAATGTTGTTTGTTTCCTCTTAATGATGTTCCAAACAGAATGTATCTGGAATGACGTTGTGAAGGAATCTGGCTTTTCCACATTCCTCACTTTAAAAGCAGACTTGCAAATTCCTCTATTTGAAGTATCTTCAGTTTGGTTTTGTCAAACTGTACATCCATGTAAATGAGTAGCATAGTGCACTAGACAGGATCTTTAGAACAAAAGAGTTGATTTCAGGAACCTAGCAGCTATACTAAACATACCTGGGGATTTTTACTTCACATAAACCCTTTTTTGAACTTCTCAGCTGAATTCTTGTTAGCAGATGCAAGCATTTGGTGTGTTCCCTCAGGATGTTTGCTGGATTTATTTAATCTGAAAAGAATTTGGATTTTTTCAATGCCAACCAATGCATATTAAGTGGGAATGATTGGAAGATTCACTTGAAAAAGATCCTCCCGATTCAAACTGAAAGGCTAAATAAACCTTTATGGTTCATATTGAGGCCATCCATCTTATATGGGTTCTCTTTATCCTGGAAATATCCCTAATAACTGATGAATCTGAAACCTTCTTGTCACAATCTTTTCAGACAGTTACTTGAGTCTTGTGACTCTAATTTTCTTTTTGTCTCTGCATCAGTACTAGCAGGGCTTCAGACTTAAACATTTAAAACTTGCCATAAAATAGTGATAATGTATACTGCAAATACATCTGTCATGTGAAAAGGGCTTAAGTCTTCAGCATTCTAATTGTTAATATTTCTATTGATTGTGGCTGGGAAAAAAACTAGAGTACACTTGGCCTAGAATAAAGCTTCATCTCAGGCATGGGCAATACTAAAAATTATATGGCAAGTTAATAAGAAGCTATAAAAATGGATAGGAATCTTCTTAGTACAGTAATCACAAGAAGTTATCTGCTCCAAAGCTCTGATATCCAACCTCTGCAAGAAGTATTGGGCAGCATGGATCAGGATTGCAACCCAAAATGGGAAGGAATCTGCTATTACTACATTGGAACTAGTGATTCTTACTTGACACTGAAATTGAAGGCAAAATAAACATTGTGTCATCTGAGTAGAATTTTTATACTGGATCAAGATTAGAAATAAATTGTATAAAACATAACAGCAAAAATTCTTGTTTTCTTTTATGAAGGTGTCATTGACTGCTGACATTATCTGTAAAAACTTGTTTTCTAAACTAGCCAGAGGCAGCAAATGAGATTCCCTCATGTGGGCTGTGGAGGTGTACAGAGATCAGCAAATCTCAGCACAGGATTAGATGTTGTATATGAGGGTCAGAAGCTGAAGGTCTGAGAGCTATTCCACATCTCCCAAGCACAGAGTTTAACCTGGCTGGAGCAGTGCCCACAGCCCGTGCAAAACTGGCGAGCCATCGTTCCAAGCTGCTGCGTCAGCTCCAGCGGTATCAGGAAATCACAGCTCCTTTCCAGCTGAGATTGCACTGTCCTTGCTCTTAGGCTGGGTGGGGTAGGCAAGTGTTTGCTTGTAACCTTCTCATGTGCATACAATCAAACCTTTCTCACGCTGGTAAACATAAAAACACAATGTTCGTGCTTTTGTGCAGATCATTGATTATGAGAAGAATCAGACACTGGGACAGAACGACACGGGGTTCAGCTGTGATGGAACAGCCAGTACCTTCAGAGTCATGTTCAAAGAGCCCATAGAGATTCTGCCCACGGTTTGCTACACAGCTTGTGCAACACTGAAAGTAAGAATGTCTAACAGTACAGAAGAAAGTGTTACTTTGATGCAAGAGTTCTAGATAAGTGTTTTCTAGATCTTGAATTTATTTTAAGTTTAGGGCTAAAGAAGGACATAGTTAAAACTCCACTGTAATTTGTAAGACAGTTACATCTCTTCTGTGCCACAGCATGGAATTCATAACTGGATCCTTTGTGCCTTCCCACTTTTTTGCTGGATGTAGGAGTTAGAATGAGTTCTAAGGGAAGTCACTGGTGCTGTGTGGGGAAAAAAGTACTTTCTAGAAAACGTAATCTGGCAGCTCTCTATCAAAATTTATGGTTGATTTCTTTTATCAAGGATATTCTAAGCACTAGCTAAATTCAAGAAAACAGCTTTTTTTTCACCTCCTTTTATATACTAGTGCAGAAATAATAGGCAAGAATTACTTGTTCTCAGAAAGTCTCCCCTTAGTATTGTGGAAAAACTTATTTCTCAAAAAATTTTAATATTCTTCCAAATATAATTCCCTATACAGAAATCAGAGTTTGGTGTGTTGGAAAAAATACTGCACATTAAAAGCAGCTGAGGCAGGGAACTAAGAATGCAGACAACCTGTGTGATAAGGAGAAATATTAGAAAGTCTTTGTTACTAGTTGGATAAAATCCACTGGTTTAAGTCTGCTGTCAGAGAAATATATTTTTGTTACTTAGACATAGGGCCCTTGCTTCTGTTGCCTGTGATTTTGTATATAATTTGTATGATGTGGGTGCAGAAATTTTGTACTACTAAAATAGTCCAATCCACCATCAGCAATTTTTGGCTCTTCCCACTTCCATTCTTTTGCTAATCTCTTGTGATGTTTTTCAGGGTCCTGATTCCCACTATGGAACAAAAGGTTTGAAGAAAGTGATCCACGAATCTCCTACTGCTAGCAAGACATGCTTTGTCTTTTATAGTTCACCGGGTAACAACAACGGTACATCAATAGAAGATGGACAGATACCAGAAATAATATTTTATACTTAGTTTCACATGATGATCTGGAATGTGTTGGTGTCTCAGTGCACTTCAGCTCACTACTGGCAGCAGTTAAAAAATTCTGTTAATTTACTTTAATGTGTAAAAACGAAACTTATTTGTTTGAGGGGTACCAGAAAAGCTGGGTTTTTTTCTGCATCATTATTGGTAGATTGTAATTTAGCTTTTCCTCGAAACAAAATGTTATGTGGACTAAGTACTCTGTATATTGAAAAGTTTGTTTTAAGTAGTAGTACCTTGTGGTTAATTACTTTGTGTTTTCACCAATTTGTTTCTTATGCAGTAAAATCTAATTTTTTGAACTGGAAAATCCTTACTTGTTATGAACAACTTGTGTACGTTTTCTCCAGTCTGTCCTTAAAAGACAGTAAAGCTGCTGCTGTAGTCCCCTCTTGCACTTCTTTCCAAAATGACCTTGGATTGACCCTATGGACATGGATTGCTACTGTATTTTTTTGAAGTACATCAGCAAAGCTGCATTCATATTGCCATCTTTCCAAGAGCCATGGAGAATTAATGGACTTTGCACTGCAGAGAACATCTGCAGCTACTCTGAAGAAATAAATATTAAGTCAAATTCAGCAACAGACAGATCTTTCAGAATCTCTCTTAATTCAGAAGGGCTGTTTTGGAATATAGAACTGGTTATGCAAATAGCCACTGTATATACATATGTGCCTATAAAAATGTATAATGCGAAAATGAGAGTATGAGACTTGTAATGATTTTATTTTATCTTTGGATATTCTAGTACTAAAAAAATAGTATAAACCTAAGGATTATTGGTGTGCAACAAGTTTTACAGATTGCATACAATAATCTGATGCAATTGCTGTACGTATATAGTATTCAGTGTCTTGCTGTATGTACCGTGTAGCAACAGAATGGCATCGTATACAAAGACCTGTACCCTCTCCCACGTTATACTAAAGTAATAATTTGAGAACGCAGGAGAAAAAAAAAAAATAGGAAATTTTCCTTTCTTAAGGGGAAAAAGGGGGAGATCACGCAGGTTTGGGGTGTCTAAAGGCTGTGTGTGGAACATGAGTCTGTCAAACGTCCAGCTCTGTGCCCAGTCCCTGGGCGCCGCGCTGTTCCGAGACAGGGATCGGGGCCGGGCGGGGCCGTGCGGGAGCAGCCGCTGCGGGCACACGGCGATATCGTGCGGGA